>JAOUZG010002851.1:12547647-12578731 GCA_026289955.1 Argiope argentata
TTAAGAATATATATATATATATATATATATATATATATATATATATATATATATATATATATATATATATATATATATATATATATATATATGTGTGTGTGTGTGTGTGTGTGTGTGTGTGTGTGTGTGTGTGTGTGTGTGTGTGTGTGTGTGTGTGTGTGTGTGTTCTGAAAACGAGTCGTTTATCATTTAAATCCTGTGTTCACTACAGAGTTATTTCATAAATTATGGCATCTTAAAGTAACATAATAACAATATTTTATTTTGTTTCGATCTATTAGTATACTTAAAAATTATGAAGTCTAAATTTTATAGATCTCTAGTCCAAGGAATCATATTCTGCGAAATATTTTTGACACTTCAACTTTTAAATAAATAAATGAACGTTTCAATCTTCTGCTATCGAATTTGATCGATTTATGAAGTTTTGAATAGAATAGTTTAGAATACAATATTTACTAATAACAATATTTTACTAATGTTAAGTTCATTTGTCTTAAGAAACCTGGGTGCTGATTGGGGTATCATCTTTGAGACAGTCGATGGAGTCAACCAGTTTTAGTGATTGATTTAGTTGATTGGAGTGCAATTATTTTCCTTTAAAATATTTTTGCCGATAGTCGATGAGGTGGTTTAAAATGGTCCCTTTTTATGGTATAGTGGTGTTGAAATTTTCAAAAGTCAACCAATTTTTAATGTCTGATTTAGTTTATTGGAGTGCAATACTTTTTATTAGAAATATTAATGACTCACGAATATTTTGTTAAATATGATTCACTGAGCAGTGGATCTAAATAAAAGGTAAACATTCGTAATTAATTAAGGCGTTTATTGACTCAGGGTACATAAAGTATAATTATTTACCTCATTTAGACAATTTAAACATGCGTATTTCTGTTAATAAAAGTTTGCAAATTAGCCGTTATGGTATCTGTGATTAATCGAATCCAGAAGCTCGAATCTTTGGCTGTGCTTAATCACTAAGCAAATCGATGACACATTCGACTAGATCTATATTACGGTTATGATATATATGATGAATCGAATCCAGAACTTAATCGAGCACGCTCTGTAACCGTAACGAACGCAGCCAATCACTTGGGTCATCTTGTCTAATTAACGGAGACGTTCGCCACACAAAAGCTATTTAAAGGAGTGTTCCACAAAGGGCGTGCGAGGTCAGGGGAGTTTCGGTTCTCACGGATAAGAATTGTAGGGCTCAGGCGAAGAAGGGAGGCTCAAAATAAGGCCCGAACCGACAAAGGCGATAACGGAATTACTTAAATACTTTTTTTCTCTCTTCGAACAAGAGATGTCTTTGTTTCTATCGACTCAGCGGCAAACACAGTAGCGATATTTGTGAATTCGAAAGTAAGACGTTTCCGTCTGTTTCTTTATTTTGTAAAATTATATTTCAAATTTTGAAATATGAAATGTTTAGGGTTAGAATAGAGTGTCTTAATTCAGAATTTTGCGCAGTGGTCCTGTTTAGATTTGCAGTGAACCAACATTTTATAGCTTAAAAGAGATAGATTTCAGTAATATTAATGGAATTTTATAAATTTCAGTGCGATATTTTTCTAAGTTATGATTTTTAACTTTTCCAGATTTGAACGATTTCATTAATTTTCAAAACAGACATATACAGCTAAATTTATTTTTTATTGATTAATTAATGCTTAATTGCCTTCATCCTGGCTCAGTGATAGCTTGTCTTTCTTGTGATCAGGACGTCCCGGGTTCGAGTCTTGGTTATAGGCATGGTTGCTCTTCCCGCTGTGTTTTATCTGTGAGATGTGTGAAAAAGCCCCCCCCCCCTTCCCTACTCCCTGTGAAAAGGAGTTGTGCAAGCGAGTGTATGATTATCATCCTCACGAGCTAGAAGTCAGACTTCTGCCCTCCTATGATGAAGGGTCTTTACCTTCTGAAGCTTTTGCACCCCCTTTCTGTTGTAACGCGGGCATGAAATCATCACCATCATCAATGCTTAATTCAGATTTTCTTTTCATTTCTCTTTTCTACTCTGTAAATAATGGAGATGGATCGTAAATAGATAAAACTTCTTCATTTCTACTGGTAATAAAGGAGTGCATGTGAGAGACATGAGATGATAGTTTTTAACCTAAAACTACTAAATTTGGCTCTGTTACACTTTAGAGAATGAGAATATGCACCTCAAAACGATAAATTTTTAAAAAATTTTGAATTAATTTTATTGATTTTGAAATTTTTCCTCAATAAATTACGAAAATATTGCTTTACAAAAGTAATTGTTGCAGCGGTGTGAAATTAAATACTTCACTTTTGATTGACACCAATTTAACTATCATGCAGTTTTTGATATGCATATGTGTGTACACTGCATAATTTTCACTAATATATGGCATTAAAGTTGTTGTTACTTATGGCACTTGCCATGGACAAGCCCCGCTGATACATCTGCAGATTTTAAGCCTGAAATATACGTCTCTTGTTTTACAAGTAGAGCCATCTAGGGCCAAGAGTACGACTTTGCTACACACACGTCACAACCCTTTGTAGGGGGCGGACTACATTCACGCATATTCCTTCATTCATCTCAGATCGTAATTTAGACGTGGAACAGGGAACGATCACCTCTGGCCCAGTACCCCCAGTGATATTACTCTCGATATGGAGGACTTTGCGACCACGAACAGATTTAACGAGCGCCAATCGCCACACACTCGGGATTCTTTTGGCCGGTGATCTTCGAACCCGTAACCTAAGGAGTACGAGTCCAAAGCTCTACCAACCAGGCCATCCCGGCCGCGGCATTATAGTAATCCAATTCAAGTCATTTTCATTGCTGGGTCAATTTTTGTTTTTTCATCAAATATTTGATAGTGTGATTTATATGTTTTTGAAAGCTAAAGAAGGACTTCACGTAATTTATGGGATGAATAAAAAAGTGAAATTGTGAAACCGCTAAATAAATAAAAACGAAGACGAGCCGCTCATAATAATATATGATGTCATGGAACTGGTCTCCAGCAGAAAAATTCACATGTAATATGGAGAAAGCATTATGTAAAACTTTTAAAATAACACAACTGACAATAGATGGAATAATGGACATGATTTTAACTATACGATTTGACTGAAAGGATATATAACCAATATCTCTTGCGAACTTGTTGATCTCCAAAGGCAACTAGTAAGTCAGTAGAAAAAAAAAGAAGCAAATAGGTTAAAACAATAGCCACATGAAGCTTCCCGGCGAATAGATAAATCCATAAAATTTTTAAACACTAAAAAAAATAATTCCGTTCCTTATATAATTTTCCTAAAAATATATGTTTTCACTTTTTTAAATTGGTTTGCTGGTTTTCTTTATTTCACCAAAGCTCTTTCTTTGGCGTCTACGTAATCTAAATATGGATCTATAATCAGGGTTAGTTCATTCGCTGAGTTTTATAACAGGCATCTGTGACTCATACGCTGAAGAGCATAGAAAAATACGGTGAAGATTTAAATGAAGTTTAAAGAAAGAATTGAACTGGATGTGATTTCAAAATGAAATTCAAACTGTTAAATCGGCCTTGAAAGATAAGCGACTCGTCTAGCAGAAAGAAAAAAGTTCGCTGGGCAATTGGGAAGCATTTTAATACAGATTAAAATATGGAGGTGGGAAAAAGGCCTATTTGTTATAAATTACAGGACTGGTTGTATGTTATACGAATAAAATTTTGAGTGAAACCTAACAATTCAGAATTTTTTAAGCTGAAGTTTTTTTACTGTCTGACAGAGAATTGAACTTCCAACATGAAACTTTCAAGAGCCCCTGGTTTAAGAGGGTCTGCAATCTAGGCTATTAAAAACAATATTAAGCTAGTTTCTAAATATATCAAGAAAATTAAGTTTAATGAGTTATAAAAGTGTAGAATAAAAAAAATATATTTTCATGTATTAGCAAATATTTGTATAAAATGAACTTTTTCTCAAGAATAGTTTCAAAGTTCCCTATATATTACATTTATTTTATTTTATTTTAAATATATATAAATAATTGAGCGAGCCGGCATTCTGGCATAGGGGTATCGCGTCTTCCCTGTGATCTGGAAGTCCCGGGCTTGAGCCCTTACTTTTAATTACTTTTCAGTGATAGTTATTATGAACAAATCAACCTACAAAAAATCCGATCGACATTTTATTTTGTCAGTAATACTAAAGAATCAGGTAGTGATTTGAGGTGGCTAATAAATAATATAGTCTTTTAAAGTTTTTTAAATTTGATTTCATGGCGTAAAAGACAATTATGGCCATGCTGTGCCAAACAGAAGATTTGTTCAAAAGTTCATCCATATATAAATGTATGATAATAATAAATATGAATAGATGACAGTAGAGTAATAAGTCCATATAGTTCAAATAAGCCGACACAGAGGTAGCGCGTCTTCTTCGTGTTCTGAACGTCCCGAGTTCGAGTCCCGGTCAAGGCAAGGTTGTTTTTCTATGTTCTATCTGCAAGGTGTGTGAATATACCCCTCCCCCTGTAAAGCGAATGGGTGGAGCAAGTAGCAAAAGTCTAACCTTTGGCGCTTGTTGGCGCTACTGAAAAGCAAGAGAACTTTGATTAGGCTTAAATCGCTGGCTACCTCAGCGAGCTTGTCAGTGGCATGTGCCATAAGAAATAACAACAACAACATAATTGCACGAGCATTATGCAATTGTTATTGCTCATGAATCATAATAAATAAATAAATGAAAACATATAAATTTTCATATCTTGTATACGTAGCATAGAAAAGTATAATAATCTGCACAAAATACGAACTCGTGTTTTTAGACGAATCACCATGTTTTAGAGCTAGCTTTCTGACTTCGACAACACTTTTTTGGAGAGTGCCCGCTTGTCTGTGACGAAGGAAATTCAAAAACGCATTGAGAACGATGAAATTTTTGTGTATGTTTTCACCAAATTTGAAGATTCCTGTTGGATTTTGAATAAAACCTATTCAGGGGAGGTCTGTTCGTCTGGCTATTCGAATATACATTAACACGGTGATTATAAAACCCAGATAGTTAGGTGGATAAAATTTGGCAGATTTATCATCTATAATGTAGGCTCTATCAAATTTTGAACCAAATCCAACTACGGGTTTACGATCTATCAATCTATGCCTTCAGAAACTTGTAAACTTTCAGAAAATTAAAAAAACGTAGTAACTTAAATATGTCAAATTTAGCAAAGGATTTCGTGGCCACAAGTGCGATTTTGCGACAAATTTTTGTTTCAATTGATTGGAAAAAGAATATTTAAGTCACAAAATCGATTTTCGGATTCAATTAAAAAATATTTGTATCTGTACGTTAAATTATATTATGACGGCGTCCTGGCGCATAATATAATTTAACGTAACAACAACAACAGATTATATTATTATCGTGCTAAATTATTTTTCTGATTAGAATTAGTTGTTTACTTCCTGTTTGTATATTCGTTGAACCGCGTTGATAGATTCAAGTTCTGATTTTAATATAGCATTTGAAACTATATTTGTAAAAAGACAAGTTTATCTTGAAAATTTTCCAAATGTTAATTTCATGATATTATCGGAAAATATTCTTCTTTAGCTCGTTTGCAATTTTTTAAAATAATTCTAAAAAAGTCTGACAAAAAAATGATAACGTCTGCAAGTTAAGTGCTGAATTCTAAATTAGCGTGCTAAATTATTTTCCCGTTTATAGTTTGTTGATTACTTCCTGTTAGTATGTTCGTTAAGCCAAACTGACAATCCAAGAAACTGATTTTGAAACTACGGCAAGCTCCACATAATTGACAAATCCTGTATTTAAAAAGGGACAAATCTGCCATAGGAATTTTACACATGTTGATTTTATGACATTATCGGAACAATCAGCCAAATCTCAACCGAAAATAGCGCCAACCCTTTCAAGAAGCCATGCTTCACGGTACGTCTTTTCTTTTTTTCTCCTGTATCATGCACCCAACAGACAATTTTAATCTGTGGATCGTTGATTCCGTGACAGGATGTACGGGAAGGAACTGCATCTTCACAGGTGATAACCTTCACCTTTCCTACTGGAACATGACTCATACGCATCCCTTCCCACAGTTCTTTTTCACCCACCCCAGACAACTTTTACCTAACACCAACGGGCAGTTCACCCAGAGTTCTTCCTTGCTCCAGTGCGCCGGAGACAGGGCTGCCACTTGAGCATGCCAAAACAATACCAAACTTTCTACAATGCAGGGTTGTTGAAACTTTTCCTTTTATCATCCCATTTTGAGCTGTTAAGATATTAAGTCGTTCCATCTATGAAAGAAAATTTTTAGTTGTTCAAATAAGCAGGAAAAGACCTGCAGCTATGTCATTTGCGTAAAATTTATTGGAGGTGGGGTCCCTTTTTTTCGACTAAAACGTGTATTAAGACCGTAGAACTTAATTAATTCGAAGCTCACTCGACCTCAATAATATTAATAATAAACTAGAAAAGTGAAATTTGCTATCTCAAATTTCATGTTATCATTTGAGAGCTTTAATATTTTTAAAGTATTGTTTGTCTAAATTGATTGAAGTCATTAATCAGTTTAATAGGTTTGAAACACTTATTTGACTATCAGAATACGCATGCGTCGATACATCGAGAATCGGATACAAGACGGACTTTTGTTGTGACTTTTTGTTAATAATACATCGCCAACTCTTTACTATTTTCTAATAACCCTAAAAGCTGAAAATGGATGCCCCCAATGCAATTAATTGCCAGTTTTCTGCCCATTTATTTGGTGGCTTTAAAAATCTCAAACCAATACAACATCATGTTCTCACATGATAAAAACATTTCAACAAAAACAATAAAATTTAACAGCATTACCTTTAACTTTTGGCTTAACTTTAAGATACAGCATCATGTTCTCTCATGATAAAAACATTTCAGCAAAAACAAAAAAATATATAACAGCGTTGCCCCTAACGTTGACTTAAAACTTTTGAATTACACATTAAATTTCTACTTTAAAAGGATTTTTTGGTGACCAATCGCCAAATGTGTGACAACCTTCTGAATTATCTTAATAACTATAAAAGCGAAAAATGCCTCAAAAACGATAAATAGTCAATTTGTTGCCTACACATTTTGTGGCTTCAAGAATCTCAAACCAAAACATCATGCTTTCACATGATAAAAATAGACTTTAAAAAATTAACTCTTAAAGCAAACTAGTTACAAATTGGGATCAAGAAATTTCATTTTTTAAAGCCCCCCCCCCAAAAAAAAACACAGTGGGTATGGTCTTCCCAAAATACTTTCTCGCATACGTTCTAATAAATTATTACTCTCCACCTATCGCAAAAAATTATGAACATCTATAAGGCACAGAATACCTTGTACTATCGAAATGCAATAGTTACGGAATATTAACTTTTAACTTGAATTTCGTCTCCCCCCCCCCCGGAATCTATTGTCCACCTATCTATTCATCAAGATTTCCGCAGAGGCAGAATGCATTAGGGATCAGGTTAAAACGGAGATGTGAGAAGAATGGTCCGTGGAATATCTTCCCTTTCGGAGTTACTTGGTATAAGTGAGACTTTGGGAAGAATATTTAATGTAGATCGCCCAGTATCTCCATCTTCCCAATCTTTTTGCCACTCTTTCGTCAGTTTTTTTTTGTTTTGTTTAAAGAACGATTTTAGATAGGATTTTGGTACCTTAGTTCCATGTTAGATTCCGCGTCTTCCTTCGCCAGTCTATCGGCTTCTTCATTTCCATCATACCCAACATGGGTTTTAATTCAGGAAATGTTGATCTGCCTGTGTTGTATTAGATCTTTGCAAATGACCCTTGCAACTGGATTTTTGTTTTGGGGGTTAGCTGCTGCTTGTATGCTGGCTTGGTTGTCAACTAATATTGTGATATGTTGTGGATGGAGGTTAGTAGTATATTCTATGGCATGTTGAAGGGCTAGAAGTTCAGCTTGATATACCGTGTTAAAATTTTGAATTTTGTTTGACCATCTATGTACAATATTATGGTTTTCCATGACACAGAATGCAGCGCCAACTCCATTATCCGTCTTGGAACCATCCTTGTAAAGACGAATTCCCTCGGAGAGGTGCCGACCGTCTTCAATGGAGATCTGATCTTGAAATGGATATTGTGATGGGTGAGCAGCCCAGTTTGTGGTATGTGGTTCATAATTTGGCAAGTGTAGTCTATACCATGGATTTTAATATCTGTGCATTAAATTTCATTCACTTAGCTCTCTTCGTTTTGTAGTTCTTACATAAAACGAAGACTTCCGAACGGACAGACAGATTTCCTATGAATAGAAACAGGCACTTTCCATAAACATGTTTTTCAATCCCAAAAGAGTCTGAAGCGAAGAGATTGATTCATCAACTTCTCTTCGAATTTTTTGTGGATTACAATAAAAATGATATCTTTTTCCTGATCCAAATCCACCTTTTTTAAAAATTAATCCTACACGAGCTCTGTAAAACTGCTTTAGTCCGCACTTTCACACGCGTCTGAATAAAGATATAAAAATCTTTATTGCTTAGCACATTCTTTTAAAGATACCGAAAACTAGTGGTAAAAGGGAGATACCTAAAATTAAGTAGTGAATAATGAATAAGTAAACAACGAGTAATTTTAATATGTGATGTAATAATTAAATAATTTAAAACATTATGGTTTTAATAAAAAAGTGCGTGATTATATTGAAAGAACAGCATGTAACTCTTTGAATACAGTTACTGTATGATACGATTTTCAAAATAAACAATTCCATTCAAAAATAATGTTTCAAAATTTTTCGTCTCAAATTTTAAAAAAGGGAAATTTACTCATAGTTTTTTTTTTTAAATTCCTGCTATTAGTTCATACTCTCCCTATATATATCTTTTTCAAATATTCAGTCATTATTAATAAAATATTATTCATTCATCCACTGAGTTGAGATTCATTTTTTTTGAACTTATAGTGGATGACACTCTATGTTAATATAGTTTTTCAAGCATTAGTTCATTCATTAAATTTAATTAATGTTTAATACTTTAATTAGAGTTTTAGCGGCTTGCAATGAAAATTGAAATCGACAGGCAGTAAGCAGCTCAGTCGGTAACATGCGAGGATTTATTTTTCGCGTGAAGGTGAAGAATGCGAGTTCAATTCTTGCCAAAATTAATCCTTTTTTGATAAATTATTTGTATTAATTATAATTATTTAGTAAAAAGTAACAAAAATAAAAATTTTCTTTGTTGACCTAATTTTAAAATGACTTAATTTTTTTTTATATTACTAGTTTTTTTTATTGGATTCATTGTAAATCAATGAAATGAAGAATATAGGGCTCAGTGCGTACTAGATATCTATTAAAAATTGAAATTGAAAAATAATCAGCCAAGGAAACCGTTACGATCAAGCTACATAAAATATTTAATTGAAAATGTTCACAACCATCAATCCCGTCGACCATTTGGCCGCTGAAGGCGGTTAATATATATTTTCAAAGTCAGTGTTACAGCTTTAAGAGACTGCTCTAAATGCTGAGCAGAAACATTAACAGCTCGCGCTCATTCCATTCAGCGCAGTAAGAGAAATGTAACAGACGCTCTAAAATCTACTCCGAAATGCGCAACGTCTGCAAATTAGTATTTGAACAGACATTTCGTACTGATTGCATAGATAGGGTAACGGAGTCGATTCGCAAGGTATCATAGTCGCTTTGAAATATGAGTACAGATGCCATTTAATATCCAGTTTTTCAATTGATATTTTGCGCAATGCTGTCATGACACATTCTTTTCCTTTCTGCTAAACACACATTAGATTCAGTTTCATGACGACCGTGAACAGCGTTTAAAGCGTAGTATTTCTTTATGTCTCCATTTCAATACATTCGTCGATTTCTGGTTGTAGAAAAGTGAAATAATCACTTCGTCTCCCCCTCCCTCGGCACTGAGGGATATATTGACTGATATTGAGGAATCTTTACTCACCCTTGTCTATCCCTCTTTACGCCGCTGAATTGGATTTCGAAATTAAATTGGTATAGTTTTGTCATTTATTATATTGATATATGAATTGATACAACTATGAAAATAAATCTTCACAAAAAAACTCGCATTTTAAAAATTTTGTAAATAGTTAGCGATAATAGAAACAAACCACCCCTGATTTTTCTTGTATATGTGGTGATAGCTCCATAAGCCAGTTAACATCCTCCGGCCAAAAGTATTTATTATGTCCAATTGCTATATCACTCGGCTACAAACCCTATTGTTGCGAATTCGATCCTACCTATTCATCCACATTGGTGACTCGCGATCTTGAATAAGCAGCTTTCTACAACCATTGTGGCTCCCTCTGCCGGCATCAAAAAGTCGTCATGCACATTAGAAACAACAATAAATATCACCAACAACAATTTTAACACACTCGGCATTAACGCAAAATGCATCATTCATCTGACCACCGACTCACTGGTGGGAGAGCATGTTGTGTAAACTTTTGTCTAGCGTCTATGTTGTCTTTGTTACTCGGCTACAAACCCTAACGTTGCGAGTTCAGGCCTCAAGCATTCACTCCAGGATATCCCTAGTAGCACACAAATCTTGTACAACATTGATCAATATTCGCAATATTGTGGAATATTGTTTAATATCATATAATATTGCACAATACTGTACAATATTATGCTACAGGATGTAGTACTAGATATCTATCAAAAATTCAACTTTAAAATAATTAGCCAAAGAAACCGTTATTAGAAAGATACATTAAATATTTAATTGGAAATGCTACATCAGTCCCGGAGGCCAATTGACCGATGAAGGCGGTTAATATATATTTCCAAGGTCAGTGCTACAGCTTTAAGAGACTGCTCGAAATGCTGAGCAGTCTCTATCCCGGATACTGACACATCGCGACGTCTTTTTGATTAGCTTAGAAATATAGTAGAGATAATTGAGATAAATGTTGAATTTATTTGGTCCAAAACTTGATCCAGGTGTTAATTAAACATTGTATCACATTCTATTTATTCAAATCAATTTCGAGATAGCATGCTCATCGAACCACGAGGGAAAGGCAGAGAGATGTCCTTTAACAAATTTCATCTAAAATTGGAATTATATAATATTGATTAAAAAAACAGTTTGCAAATTTGTTATTGTTTTTGCATTTCTTGCGTGTTTGGCTTAAAGCTCCGGTGACCGATAAACAAGCAAATTTAAGTATATTTTTTTCAGACGGTGGTGAATAGGATCGATAATCAAATAGGCAAAATAGGCAGGTGTCTGGGATTGCCGTAATTTCGGGAAGATTTCGAGTATTTTTGTTAGTTTTTAGTGTAATTAATTCTTATTATTTTATTTTATTTATAAGAGCCGTGTGCTAGAACTTATTCAAATTAAAATAATGTATCGCATTGCACATTGTTCTTAGAATTTCTTAAATTATTAATTTTTAAAATAATTATTACATTTTTAATTTTAAATCTATACTTAAGTCAAAGTGTTAATTTAAAATGCAAAAATAACTTGAAAATGCTCCTTATAAATCTCAAATACCCTTATATTATTTAAGGAATTAAAATGGTAATAAATGTTTCATATAGGATGTGTTATCTAATTAGGAATGTAAATTCGTAGGCCAAGGGGTTGAATATATTTGTAAACCAGTGTGGTCCAATTAATTATGTAGTTGGTTGACTTATTCACAAGTCGTTAGCTATAGAAAATTTGATAGCGTATTTAAATTAAGCCGAAAAAGTTTTTTTTTAATAAAATCATTTTGTTAAAAAAATGTTGAATTTATCTTCAAAATTTTTTAATACGTTAACTTTTTTGATATTTGATTCATAATTAACTTACACATCGTATACGCATCATATTGCGACGTGCCTTTGGTTGGCTTAGAAATATATTAGAGATAACTGAATATACATGTTGAATTTATTTAGTCCAAAACTTAATCCAAGTCCAGCTGATAATTAAACATTGTATCTCATTCTATTTATTGAAATCAATTTCGAGATAGCATGATCATCGCACAACGATGAAATGATAGTTTCATCGTTTCTTTAGTTTAATTAATTTGTTTCTTTAGTTTACTTCTTTTTATAACCCATTCCAGGAGGTAACTCAGATATGAGAATGAGAAGCGATTGGAATAGTGGTTGTTTTTTGCTTCCCTGGTGAGTGCAGGAATCATGTAGAGTGGCTATCCCCCTATTGATGAGGGAACGTGTCTCCCGTCGGTGAGATTGTGCCGTGACCGGTTCGATAGTGTCACATTTGTCCTATCATTCAGAATATTCCGTGTTCTCTTGAGCGAATCATAGTAGTTTCATGATTACTTATCCTTCTGTGGAGACACGTTATGGTTTGGTTGTGAAGTCTCGGTGTTTTTGGACCAATAACTTCATGTTCAAACCCGATTCCATTGACGAACATCTGAGTGTTCTCACTTCGTGTATACTAGATGCACAGGGTCAAATCGTGACCTTCAGCCAAATGCCTCCACTCCCTACATCTCTAACCTTAAATTGGATTTACACTCAGTCAGTTATGGTTCCAGTTAGTCACGCATACGCAATAGGAAGATTGCGCATGAGCAAACAATTGCAAGTTCTTGTCTCGATGGGACAAGTACTTGCTGCTATATAATTTATGCACATGCATGGTCTTACTGGATGTATTGTAGCTGGCTCATTGTAACCCCTACTTTCGACTGAAATAATTCGAACTAAGTCGCTGTGGTGCGGAAATACAGAGAAGTTTTGCTGATTTAGGGCCATTCTCATTATGGAATTATCATTCGGAACTATGTGCTCCACATCTTAATACTCCAAATGTTGCTTCGAAACGAGATAAAGGTAACTAAACTAAACAGTGTATATATAATATAAGTTTAACTAAAATAAAGAAAATAAAGCGGTTATATGTATCTATTAACTTCTACACGGTCAATGTAGCCATGCGAATGAAGCTAAAAAATATAAAGATTCAACAAAACTCATATTTTTTTCTTTCTTTTTTATGATTACTGTATTTTGTTGTTATTGTTGTTGTTACTGATGACACTTGCCATGGAGAAGTCTCGCTGATACATCAGCAGATTTTAAGCCGGATATATATGTCTCTTGTTTTACAAGTAGCGCCATCTAAGGCCAAGAGTACGACTTTAGCTACACACACGTCACAACCCTTTTTAGGGGGCCGACTACATGCATGCAAATTCAATCATACTACATCTCAGATCGTAATTTAAACCTGGAACAGAGAACGATCACCTCTGACCCAGTACCCCCAGTGATATTACTCTCGATATGTAGGACTTTGCGACCCCGAACAGATTTAACGAGCGCCAATCGCCACACACTCGGACTGTATTTTACTCGTATAGAACATTAAAAGCGCCAAATTCCCTAAATTATGCTCATAAAAGGCGAATACGGCAACCCCGACTGGAGTTGAGCAGGCAGTGGCAACAGTTACTTACTTTGGCCTCTATTGATACCAAACTTTTTCTCTCCAGTTTCATGCTCGAGCAGACACGGGCACGCCGAGTTCGTTTCGTGTCATTGTTGCGCGCGAATAGTCATTGTTGACTTTGTTGCAAATGGCATAGGAGGGGGAGAGGTGGAAGTGATATTTCGATGTCTGCAGGGGGAGTTCGTTGCTGGTCATGATTGGGCATCAACTGAGTATTTTCAGGTGTAGACTTGATTTGCTTGCTGAATGTAGTTTATTAGTTCAACAATCATGTATTGGAAAGTGATTTCATTTCTCATTTTAGCATGAATGATTTGTAAATTTACTTTCCTAAGTGTATAAGAGGAGGGTGGGGCTCTGTTGCAACACACACATGTAACCACATAATTTTTTTTTGAAGCAGAAAGCAATTTCAAAGACAGAGAAGAAGACTGAATTTTGTACTTCGCTTTATTCCAGCCCCGGGGGGGGGGGGGCTACGATTTATGTATAAGAGGCGCTGACAAGGCACGTCTGCCCTCTATGAGACACATTAGAATAACATAAAAAAGAACGAAATTAATTTATCCCTGGTCTAAAATGCCATAATATTTTGATAGGGAAAATATTTTTTTTTCATAGTGCTTATATACAATGAGATTCGGATATGGATTTTCACGGCACGCGCAAACCAGGCTAGGGAAACACATAGATTTTTTAGAATAATTTGCTTAGATCAGCGATTTTCATCCTTTCATTCGGAGTGTGGGAAGCTGTAGGCTTGTAGCTGATTCGGCAATTTTACATAGCTTCAGTTGAATTAATTAAATAGAAAGAATGGACTGGGATCAGGAAATAAGAGAATATGTTAGAATGAAGTTACTATGGGCTAAATTAAAATAAAACTTTGGAAATTAGTTAAGGATTAATTTAGATTTTAAAATATCACACACACATATGCATAAATATGTGTATGTGTGGCCAAACAGAATAAACTTTTGAAAATTTTGAATTATTTTACAACTTGAGACATGCTATAAACAAAGAAGAGTTGATGAAACTGACGTCCATTCACATTGCAAAACAAAAGCGAAATAGACAGACATTTTTCCCTCGGTGATTTTATAATAAGGCTCAGATCAGGGATTTCTTTGACACGTGTAGTCTTAGGAAAGGGAAATCTAGATATCTTTAAAAGACTGCGTTAAGCATTAAGAACTTTTATCCCTTCACCCAAATGTGAGAAAATGCAAAAGTGAACGTTTTTTTTTTTTTTTTTTTTTTTGAGAGAGAGCGTGTTGCGTTAATAAATTTTTAAAAGGGGGATTAGATCAGGAAATGAGAGAACATTTTTAAATAAGGCTAATATGGGCTAAATTAAGATAAAAAATAGGAAATTAATTAGGATTTAAATAAGATTTTAAAATATCATTACCCACGGACACGTATATATATGGCCCATTCTAACCATGGAACCCTATTGCTGATTTTTAATTCATTGAAGATAGGCATATATTGCCAAATGGAAAAATAATTAAATGCATTTAAACAATAACCAAAGTTTTTTTTTTTTTTTTTTTTTTTTTTTTTTTTGTAAACTAAAACACCGTACAATATTCCAAGCTTCTTCGATGGATTTTAAATTCAATTCAATGCATGGATTTAATTAAAAGTTAATTTGTATCAAAATAAGATGAATTAGAATATAAAGTTAAATTGCAGATAATAATATTTGTTTACTGTATTCAATAACAACATGAGCAAAACGAGATCTATCAAATATTCTTGTATTCATCGCCAATGGATTGTGTTAATATTTTGAAAAAAATTTGAAAATGTTATTTTAGAATAGCTTAAATTCTTTTATTGAATTATAGACTAAATTAGGAGAGAAAGAATTCTGTCAGCATGCCATACTTTTAAAAGTTTAGTCCCTATATCACCAGTTATTTCACTATAATTAACGAGAAATATTTAAGCAACGATAAAAATCTCCGGTTATAGATAAGCGAAAAATAGCATAAATTTTCAACCAAACGATTTTTTTTTATGTTCGTAATATATTCACTCTACAAAATTTCTATGATATAAAATAAATAAGCTGAAATCAAAATAATTTTAGAAATGTTATTTTATTTAGAAATTTTTTTTATTCGTTCATACAGTTTTTTAAAAATAATTTTGTATTCGAATTAAAACTTATTTGTGAATGATATTTGAATAAAATTTCTGAAAGTATGTATAAAGTTTATCATATGCAAATATTGATTTATTAAAAAATCGTTTGGTAGATTTTTTTTTCTTTTTTTAGTTTACCATTAACAGCATTAGATTTTAAACTCAATATTATCGATAAATTATTACAACATTTGCTTTGATGTATATTATTCTAAAGTATATTTTCCTGCTTAATAAATTATGATGACGAGGATTTTATTTTATGTTTGTGATATTGTAAGCTTATGAAATGCTTCATCGAATAATTCATTTTAAAGATTGTCTGTTTGAAATGATGTATCGAATTGAAAAGAATTTCCAATATTTTTGTTTATTGATTTAGCTCTGGCTTTATATACTATTTCCTGCATTTTTCTCTATTAATTTAAAGTAGCGATTAAATTTTTTTAATCGCTATAAAAAGTTTAATTGCTTAAAATTTCGATTATTTAAATTCGAATACGTATTAATGTTGATTTTTTGCAAAGAAATTCGATTAAATGAAATCTAACTTCATATTATTTGTTCTGTAAAACTTAATAAAACTGTTAAGCTGTTAATAAAATTTCGGTTGTTTAAATTCGAATACGTAATAACGTTAATTTTTTTTGGAACGGATTTGAATGAAATGATATCTTACTTCATATTATTTGTTCTGTAAAAATAAAATTGTTAAGTTATTAATAAAATTCTCTCTCTCTCTCTCTCTTTAGTTATTTTTACCACCATAAAGATTTTGGAAAAAAGACATGGATAGAAAAGCAGCTGAAACAGGCTGCGAAGTATGATAATGAGAAGGTAAACAATATTTTTATTTTTATGTGTAATAAGTTTTTGTATTATTTCGCTATTCAGAATTAAACATTTAATATTTTGTAAAATCAATAATTGTTTTTTTTCTTCATAGGTATAATAGTAATTTAGCTTTTATAACTTTCTTTCCAAACTTCTGAATTTTTTATTTAATGAAATCTAGTTAATTCCATTAAAAGCAGCCACTATTTTTAAACACTTATTCCATTTTTCTTTTTCACGTAGGAAGTGTATTAAGAGAAAGTATAGTTTCAAGTTTCTTTGAGTTTGAAAAACTCATTCGTTATGTCTGTGAACACGATAACTCAAAAATGCTTCGAACTAGATCAAGGAAATTTGTTATATTTTCTATATACTAAATTTATAGATTTCTAGAAGTAGAACTAAATACAATAGCTACAAAATATAAAGATCTAGATTCATAAAATTTGGGGCGGAGATATATATTTATGAAGTAAATCTGTATAAAATGTGGAAAGAAATCAGGGAAAGAGATTGATCGTCTGTCAGTCTCCTTTTTTGAAGCATTGTAAACACTGTAACTAAAAGAAGTAAATATTTTAGAAATGATATTCAAAACACAATTTTAGCATCTAAATCATAGATTTTTATTAAATTTTGAATTAAATCCCTGAAAGAGTCGACCGTCTGTCCATCTGTACTTTATCATACATATAAATATGATAATAAAAAAAGGAAGAAAAAAAAATAAATGATTATAATAAAATAAAATTTGGTATGTGATGTTAAGACTATAGTTGCTGTTCTTTGTCAAATATTGGCTTTAAACTGTCAAGGGGAAAAAAAGAACGATTTCTTTTGTGCCTGTGTCAGCGATTAATCGCAAAAAAATCACCGAAGATTGTACGTTAGATTAGTAAAAAAAGCTAAGCACACGCTAAAAATTGATCTTTCTTAACTGTTATTTGTCTTTAGCATTCAGTTAATACACAAGTACCGGTTTGATTTACTATACTACGGAAGGCATAGCGCTCATACGTGAGCATAAAATTCTGAGTGCTCTTGACATCTAAAGTCTTGCCTCAAGTTCACAATTTTATTCGGAAGGGGAGGGGAGGGTAACACCTTTATTAGACAATATGTGAGAAAGTTTCGGAGAAACATCTGATTTGCTTTAAACTAGTAATTAATCGTATATTAAAATCTCAGTTCCGATTGTGGAGAATCTGATAGAACTGAAATGAGAATTCTCCTGGAATAATACTTAACCTCTTTATAAGTATTTGAATGACATTGGAGTGATATTTGTTTAGTGTACTTACGATGATTGCACAGACTACCGTCGTCATTTGACTACAAAAGCAGGATCTTATTCATTAATTCATTTTAAGCACCAAAACGAGACATTAGGCTAACAAAACATAAAACCTGTTGTTCGATATGTAAATACAATTTAACAGAGCAGGTAACTTCGAGACAAGTTCTGTGTATGTTATTTATGTTGAATGCTGTCCATCTAATTTAAAATTTATTTAAAAAAAGTCGATGTCATTTATCTTTTCTGACTGATATTTTAAAAAGTTAACTTTTAATACTTATTAATTCATTTTATGGCCACATTTTTTAAAAAAATTCTTTGTTGTTATGCATTTATTTTTGTATCAGTTGCTTACGGCATTTGGAAATTTTTTGATCGTTGTAAATAGGCTCTATGCCTACTTAGAGAAGAAAGAAAATCTAGCAGTAATGATGAGAACCAGTTACACTCGAAGTCATTAAATGTATGCATTAAAATTGCTCATTATATTTTCGCATCAGCTGTTCAAAGAAATTCATTTGATGTATGGTAGACTCAAAGTACCCTACAACTGCACCCCCACCTTTTAATTATTTATGTTTAGGAATTGTTTTATAAATAGGCATAGCAGTGTCCAGGGAAAATCTTGTGCCTAAACGAAAAGAATACGCGTTGTGTTGCATTTCTGTGGAATTTTCTTTTAATCAACTTGTTAAGTTGAAACGAAATTTTCCTACGAAAGTCGTCTTTGCTTTCTATTTTGCGTTATAACAGCCAAAAAAAGAACAAAATTACTAGCGAAACATTAAATCAAGCGCAGCTGTAAAAACATTCAGTGAAGGAATCTGAAATATCCTAATAATGATTTGCTTACATTTGACTGTTGCCATTTAGCAATAAGTAATAAGAGTGATTTCTGTGCCTACTATATTAATGTTTTATATATATAGATTTCCTAATTTGTTTATTTATTTTGTAATTCCTCCAATACTTTAAAGGGGGGAGGAGTCCTTATTTTCCTCATCACAAAAACTAATATCGAACAGTTATATTTTGAGGCCTTGCGACTTCTCCATGCAAAACGTAAATCATACACGACTAATTAGGCAAGTGAAACATAGGGGTCTATTAAAAAGTATTTTGTGTTTTCGTCCTTGTGTTTTCATCCGGCAGTTTTCATCCTTTCACTCGGAGCGTGGGAACCGCAGGCTAAAGTATTTTATAAAGCTTCTTTTGAATTAATTAAATAGAAAAAGTGGAATTAAATCAGGAAATAAGAGAAAATGTTAGTTCAAAATTAACATGGGGTAAATTAAATTGAAAGTTAGGAAATTTGTTTGGATTTAAATTAGAGTTTAAAATATCATTGCATACATATGTTTAGAATACCTTAATTTCAGGGAAACTCATCAAATATTATTAACACTCTGTAACTTTAACTTAGCAGTTATTATTCATACTCAAACCAATGGTTACAGCTTACATGACATTTAGTTACGTTTATTTCACTGGATGTCTTAAGAATTGACCTCTTTGTGTTTGAATAAAATACAAGAGCAAACATGCATAAATAAATATTGCCATTTTGGTGACTACATCACTTCCTTTCTTCATATGACAATGACATCATAAACGGCGACTCCTTACTAAATGTCAACCTTCCACTTTTTTTTCTATTGTCAGGAGTGTTTAAAGTATGTAATGATTGTAGTGAAACTCGTGTGAATTACGTATGAAAACGATCAACTCTGTTCTACTGCATTGTGACGAAACCGGCGTCCTTGGTGGCTCGGTCTAATTGTCACATTGCCAGGATATTTGTTCCCATTTTTCTGTTAAATACATGACAGTTATTCACATTTGTCTTCCGGGGTAGAATATTTTCAGAAAACGATTAATTGCAGGCAGTTTTTGCTTCCGCGTTGTACTCTATATTTCTTACGAATTTGTTGTTGATTCTGATATTTCATTCGTCTTCGCATTTCCTGTGATTCTAAGAATGCATTCGCAGAACTATATTGTGTGCCTATTCGATTGAAACAAAAGGTAATAAAATATCATTCGTGTTCGTGATCTCTGAATTTTTTTTTTTTGTTAGAAGTAATCGTGATGATACAAATAACACTGATGTCGAATTACAGTGGAATAACAGTAAATAAACAACATCGTTATCTAAAGCATCGTGTGTCCTTGTAGACCCCTTTTGAAAGGATTTGTTTAATTTACACACAAGCATTTTGATGTCATCTTCTATTGTTCCAACACTCTATATGCGCAAGTTTTTTTCTCCTAGAGGATGCTTTTTATCCTTTCAGTTTTCTTGTTTTTTTATCATGTGAAAACATGATAGTGTTTTGGTTAAGAGGTTTTGATTTCATCAAAATACAGGGGGAAAAAAAGGATTATGGGCTGGAAATTATCGGGTGAAGAATTTTTTTACCTGCTTTTACCAGTGTTGCATCATTATTATATACCTCTTTGAAAGCAGATGCGTTTTTAAAAGGTTGACCTGCTTTTATCAGTATTATTTTATTATTACGTATGCATCTTCACAACAGATGCGTTTTTAAAAAAATTGACGTAGAATTATGATATCGTGGATGTTATTTCATCCCAAAATGTACTTTTTCAATTATGAATATTATTCATTTTGCCTGATTATCTTAAGCTATTCTACAATACTAGCCACCTTATGTTATTATTTTTTTCACTCGGATTATTGATTTTTTAAGTTGTTAAATCATGGATGTGCAAATTTTCGCCTTTTTAACCGTGACAACCGAGAATAAATAGAATTTTAACGAATCAGTATGCTACTAATTAATGTGGCTCCAAATTTAAAAAAAAACTGTGCTTACGACAAAATAAAACTTAAAATGAACAATTAATGTTTCAAGAAAGCAGTTTGTTTTAGCTTACTTTTAACATTCACAAAAGCACGCGGTTGAATGTTGTGTTACACAAATTTGAATGTTATTATAACTTTAAAAACATAGCTGTAATTGCTCTTAACCGCCATATTGGTATTTCGTTCAAATAATATAATTAGGGGTAAATAAAATAGAAACTGGATTTCCTACTTTGTTTTAAGAATCTTTGGCAAAGCTTTATTTACAAAGCAACTTCAACTTATCATAGATAGTGTGTTTGATAAAAAATTTATTTACTAAAAATTTTTTTAAAAAATGTGCGGGAATAAAATTTATATCTTTAAAAAGATAAAGTTTCGGAGTTTTAAGATAAGTTAAAAGCCATTTTTGTAAAATTAGTTTTTGGAAGATAATGACCATTACTCAGAAGTCATGACTATTATATATTGCACCGTTTGTCTTTTCTTGAATTAGATTGAACTTTTCCTTTTCGCATTTGATTCTTGATTTCTTTTGCATATTTCCTTTATCAAAATAGAGTTTTTGATTATGCAGTGAGCTCTTTCCCACTGATATTTAATAATATATTGCAGCTTCATTAATTAGCGAAACATAATATAAGCACGGCTGTAAGAACTTATCTATACGTAATATAAAATGAAGTCTTCTGAAAGCGTCTGTATATTTGAAAAAGAAAAACTCGAGAAATAGTGAACGGATATTGGAGATATTTATACTATTTTGTAGAGCATTTACTGGAAAAGATTTTATTACATTGAAGTTACATCGAAAAAAAAAAAAGGTTTTTTTACATGCGATTTTAACTTTGCACTTATGCGCACAAGCACAAAAACTTAAAATTGCGCATGTGCAAATAGTAAGAGCTGTGGTGTGCATATTTAACGATATTTCTAGCACGATACATTTCTTTGTTTATGTCTGATTTTTAACAGCGATTCAAAACCCATTATGCTCAAAAGAAAGACATTCAAACTTGGGCGGAAGATGAAAGAAACGTTCGGTTAGTGAATATCAGAGAAATACGGCCCTCACTTTGGGAAGGAGAGTCTTTCGAAAAACGAACTAACCGTCTTTCTTTAAGTCGCAATCAGTCTGAATCTCCTGAACAGCGAAATTATCGCTTGTATTTTGTCTAAGGGCATATCCTATTTTTGCCTATTTTACAATGCCTTTCAGAACAAGCCTAAATATTCCTGAATGTGAGCTATAAAAAATTTTGTACCTATTTTTGATAATTTCTAATTATATTGTTATGTTTGTTTGATGTTGCGTAACATGCCCATGTCATGTCGGGTGGAGGCTGAAAAGTTGAAAGCTAATTTTTCTTCTTGGATGCTATACCACGGGCAACGCCTTGCGAGTATTTCTAGTTTGTTCATATTTAACTGTTGCCTATTTGACAATAAGTAATAACAACGATTACTGTAGAACCTGCCTTAACATTTGATACGTATTGATTACTACCATGTTGCTCAACATTACGGCTACTAACCAATATGCTGAAAATGAAATATTTGAAGTTTGAAAGAATACAAAATTAATTACTTGAATTTTCTTTTTAAAAATATGCTGTATCATAGATTTTTTTTAGTTATTATTGATGATGGTGACGTGTCCAGTTTACAACGGATAGAAGGGTGCGGTAGCTTCTGAGAGTACGGACCCCTGAGCACCCGAGGGCAGAAATCTATCTTCTAACTTATATGTGGATGAAACACACACACATTCGTTTTCATAGTCCTTTTTTTACAGGGGGACGCATTCACACACCTCATAGATAGAACATACAGAAGAACAACCATGCCCTAACTGGGATTCGACCCCGGGACGTCCAGATTACGAAGAAGAGGCGCTATAGTTATTATTAAAAGTATTAAATATTTATAATTCAGTGTGGCGTAGATAACGTTTCTTGTCTTTAAGAATATTATATATTGTTGCGCTAAATAGGTTAGACATTCCAGGCTTTTCATTAAAATGGCATCTTTTTAAAAATTGTAAAATTTTGATTTTTGATTCTAAAAGTCATATTGCTTTTTTTCTTCTTTTAAATTCATATTCAGATACTTATAACTTCTACAAGTTTGTATTTTATATAAATTACTCTTTTGAAAGCGATAAATATTTGAAAATAGTTACATTTAATTGCTTTTGAATAATTTTTTTTCAAAATCTCAACATTTGGATATTTATCATGTTGTGTTTATATGCATTTGCCATTCTTATATGCATCTAAAGATTATTTTTCTATTCTACTGGTGACTTCAAATAGAATGATTACGACAAACAACTGACTAGAATGACAACTAACCCAAACTAAAAACTCATAAAATCTTAACAGAACCTTCCAGGTTCAATAACTGAAACGATTTTAGCAAAATGTGCATTTACAGTTAGTTTTTCTTTTTCTTTCTTTTTTCACCTTGATAATGTTAGAAATAAATAATATTAAAATAATAATAAACAACCTTCGTAAATAAAATCTTTTAGAATAAAAAAATGACCATGAATATTTATTGAATCAAAGAACAATTGAATTTACTTCAATCGAATTTGTTATTCAATTATTAAAATAAAAATAAATAAACATCTTTTTTGCGTAAAACATGTTATGTTACGTGCTGGCATAAAAAAGTTTTAAAACATTGTCTTTAAATTAAAATATTTGTAATATTAAAAATAATTTTTAAATGCACAAAAATAAAATCTTGGCATAAAATTTGTTATATTTTTATGCTTTCAAGTTTTTGAAGAATTAATTTTGTGAATCATATTGCTTTTTTAATATTGGAATATGAATAGTGTTATTAAATTGTGTTCAATTTTTGTTTTATCATCAATGTTTATCAAGTAGAAATGCATTAGATCAAAATATTCGTTTTAGGTTTTCCTTATTTCCAAAATTGTTTTTTCATTATTTGTATTGTTAAAATATCGAGATCAGTTTCTGCGTATTAAATTTAATGTCATTGACCCGTTAAAATTAAAATTAATTTACCAGCGAAATTACTTTAATTCGCTATGTTTAGAAAATTTTCTGCAGATATTTTAAATTCAAAATCAATTTTGAAAATGTATGGATTTATTTTAAGCCTATAAAAAATATAAACTGGAAGTATTATTATTAAATAAATTCAATCATTTTAAAAGACCAAATTTATTTTTGTTATTTTTACGACTGCATTGATTTACAAATATTTTACTTGTATTGTAAATTACAATGTACCTTCATTCGCATACAAACCGCCGAACTTAAGTTGAAAAGATAAAACTCAATTTATAAATTGAAAATCGTCTGTCATTCATCACGATTCTGCAAACGATTCTAAAAATGTCACCTCATTCGCAACATCGTTTCAATCATTTACAACATTAACGACTGAAGAATTATACTTGATACGATTCTATTTTTAGGTTTCATCCTGCAATCCCTGCATCAAGGGGTTGGTTTCCATGGCAACGGACGCTCATTGATCCAGAGTCTTGGGCTCAATACGGAGACCTTGCCCTACATACGGTTTCTCTCATACTTGCAGGTCTCGCGTGCTGTGTCAAGTTTTTTCTTTCCCTCCCTGTTCTTTCATTCCTATCTTTTGTTCCGCCCTCGCTTTGTTGCCCAATGCATACAATAAATAGTCTTAATTGGATCTGTTCTTATCGACAGTCCATTCATTCTTTTGGAGAATGTGATTAATTTTTTTTCTAAATCTTTTTCATATTTCATAACGGTTATATAAATTCAATTGAGAAAAATGTAACAGATTATTATCGAAGATAAATGAAATAATTAGAAATTCCGTTAGTTGTGTGCAAATGACAGAGTAGCATGCACAAGTTTCTGACAGAAAAATCTCATTTCATTTCAATGCGTTTTGATCAAGAGTTATATTAAAAATATATTTATAGTCTTTAAAAAGCTATTTTTTTCCATGTTTGTCCTAAATTGTTATCGTAATTAAATTATGTGAAACGTGTAATTTTATTTATTTTTATATGTATAAATATTTTTAAAAATTCAGTTTTCATATCATTTATGCAAAGTCAAAAAGCGCAGACTCCCGGAAATAATCGTGGTTTTTTTTTTTTTTGTTGTTGTTGATGTTGCTCATTTATTTTGAATTAAATGTTCCGGATAGTAGTTTTCCTACTTAGCAAACAATGTATTAGAAAAAACATCAATGAGATTTTTTTTTAAATTAGCATTTGAAGATTGTTTTTCCTGTGTTTTATATCTTGTGAGAACATGATGTTGTTTTGGTTAAGAGGTTTTAATGTCTCCGAAGTTTATGAGCAAAAAATATTTTTTACCTGCTTTTACCAGTGTTGGATTTTTACATATGCTTCTTTGACAGCAGGTGCGTTTTTAAAAGGTTGATGAACTATGAAATCATAATTAGAGAGAGAGAGAGAGGGTGATAGAGACCGATAGAAAAGTCTCATGATTGTTTCAAAACGGATTAAATTGGTTAATGACTAAAATTGATTAAGACAAATAATGACTTAAAAATAAAAATGCTCTCACATAATAACTTGAAATTTACGATCGAAGATTTCACTTTTTGAGGGGGGGGGGTAATTTTATTTATTACTGTTCTCTTCAAGATTTTTTTAAAAATATCAGTGTACGTATTCAAACAGAAAAAAATAATATCGTCTGCTTTTAATATGCGATATTTTATTTTTAGTTAATATTTTTATTTAAAGGGCTATTTTTGTTTTAAATATTAAAGCGGAAGTGTTGTATTATTCTGATTACGCTTTGATTTCACGAGTTCTAAATTTTTATATCAAAGAAAAATATCGTCTGTTTTTTTTTAATTATTGAACTCCGTTTGTTTACAAAACGACGGCAATTTTAGACCATTTGCTACTGTGCAAACATTGTTCCACTTAGTATTTATTTCTTCACGAAATAGTTTGTGTTTATTACAACATTAACTCTGAGAGGCTTTCACCTGTGTTCTATATCAAGTAATATCACTCAGAACTCTTAGTCACCGCCAAATATTTACTTTCTTTATGTGATGCGTAAGAATTCTTAATATAGATTTCCGTATAGCCTTCAGTGTATTATCAAAAAGATTTTTTTCCTCTGACAATTTACAAACTACAAAATATTTTTTTCCTCGATGTCGTAAATAGGAGAGAATATCATCACAGTTCCAATAACATTATTTTGACAGTATCCTTAACTTGTTGAAAATGGCCGAGTGTCATAGCCTAAACCAGTAACCGAAGGCGGGTTAAGTGATAAAAAGTACTACCAAATGTCAACCAAGAGCAGAGGGTTCACTTGAAGTATGACTATCGTAAAGCTCTTCGTATGGGTCGTTTTAAGGAAAAAAGGGCAAAGAGGGCGGTATTTTTAGAACGGTTTTTTAGTAGCCTCGAAAAAGACCCAGGTACTCAGGACATATGTTTATAAACGTCTGGGTTCTTAGAAGTAGGTGCTGCAGCTATTTTCTCTGAAAAGTAGCACGGTTAAGAAAAAGGCCTCTGAAAAATCAATTTTTCTAATTTTGGAACTTATTGAGTGGGTTCTTATTTGCTTAAAATTTTTCATTTGTTATTGCGTTAGTTAAATTAAAATATTCTTCCGTCAACTTTTAAATTTATTTGTTAATAGTTAAAAGTATTACACAGGACACAATCTGAGCATCATTAAAAAAAGACTTTAAAAATATTTTGACCTATGTTTGAATAACCAAGAAAATATTTTACGCTCAGAAATATTTTCATTTCTTTATACGTAGGTTTTTTTTTAAATAGGATTTAAGTTAAACAGTGGTAGCACAATTTTTTATTTATTTATTTGTAGACTTATGCATTTTTTTGTTAACTTGAAAAAAAAACACAAGTAATATAAAAAAATTTATGTCAATTCCTACTTAGGTCAACAAAGAAATTTTTTATTTTGTTTAGTTTTTACTAAATAATTTCAATTAATATAACTAATCTAAAAAATGATTAATTTTCGCAAAAAATAAAGTCCCATTCATCACCTTCACGTGAAAAATATTAAAATCCTAGCATTTTACTGATTGAGCTACTGCCTGCTACTTTCAATTTTCATTACAAACGGCTAATTTTAAGTATTAAAAATTAATTTAAATAATAAAAATTAACTATTTAAAGTATTAAAAATTAATTAAATTGAAATAACGAATTAATATTTGAACAAACTGTGTCAACATCAAGTGTCATCCACTACAATTTTTAAAAAAAATGTGTTTGGACTTGAGTGGATGAATAAAAAGTATTTTATTAACGGTTGAACATTTGAAAAAGATATAAAGTTCAACTTCTTTCGTACCTTTCGTAGTTCGTATCTTTCAAAACTTCTGTCTTTCATTCATACCAGTTACCATGCATACATTTCAGATTTAATGAACAAACAAAATTGAGATTCGTATACCTGTTTATTTGTATAAAACTCCAGAGCACACCTGATTTCCGGTTCTTTGGTTGCAAACTTACTTTGTTTAGTTATTTGAAATTAGCATTTCAAAATTCTATATCGAATACCACCGACATTTCTCATAATCTCCATACGACATTCTCCTGCAACAATTAACTGCTAAAGTATGTTTTTAATTTAATTTCATAGTTAAGTTTGATAAATAAATCACTTATCGTTTATATAATTGATTAATAATCCGTTTAATCAAAATTATTTGCGTTTATTTTAAGAAACTATGAAATAATGCTTATCCTATGCTAAGAATAACTTTATATATATACTAGAACTGCTCATATAAAGTTGACGAACATTCAACTTTTAAGTTGAAGACGCATATTATGCTAGAAATGATCTGGTGAGTGATCGCTCTGTCCTCCATAAGTCCATTCAATCCGAGGAAAGAAGATATGAAAGAAATGGAGAAATTAGGCTTCAAACAGAGAGTTCAGAAAAGCGCCGAAACAAGCTTTCAGTCATCGACAAATGGATAATCGCTATGACAAACAATTAACGTTTTACTAATATCAATTTCATCTCCATTAAGTTCTTTCCTCAATTATTATAACATTTTTCAATTCCTATTATTAGTTCACATTTTCCTTATATATATACATATATATCTTGTTCAAATGTTCAACCGTTAGTAAAATACTTTTTATTCATCCACTCAAGTCCAAACACATTTTTAAAAATTATTGTGGATGACACTTGATGTTGACATATTTTTTTCAAATATTAATTCGATAATTTGATTTAATTCATTTTTAGTATTTTATATAGAGTTTCAGCAGTTTGTAATGAAAATTTTAATCAACTGGTTGTAGTTCAATCGGTAAAATGCGAGGATTTCGGTATTTTTCACGTGAAGGTGAGGAATGCGAGTTCAATTCTTGTAAAAATCGATAATTTTTTTTTGATAAATTATTTATATTAATTGTAATTATTTAATAAAAAGTAACTAAAGTAACATTTTTTCTTTTTCGACCTAAGTAAGCATTGTTTTTTTCTAACATTTCTTGTTTAACTCAGTTTAATAACAATTTTTTTGATGCGCTGGAATTATTATTAAGTTGAAATTTGAATTCAACTATCAAAACATTTAACCGCATGCGTTTGCCAATTATTACCTTCATAATAGGAATGTCATCTTCGTTTTCATTTCGCAACATATACACTTTTTAATTTCCAATGAGCTGATTTAAGTGCATTCATGTTTTTTATTCGTGTAAAATAAGAAAACGAATTTTTTAAAAACATGTATACTTTATGTGTGAATCATTTAATAACCTAAAAAGTAATTAATTTGGATGAACAAGTTGTTAGCCAAAACTGTTAGCTTCATATAAATACAAGTTTGGTACGGAATTAATTTTTTCCCGAAGAAAGCTCGTGATAAATTGTTGACCGGCAACATTAAATACATTTCGAAGGATGAACCTCTTCTTTGGTCGCGTCTTTATCAATCATATATGGTGTTACCGTGACAGAAATGGTGTCAAATGGAGTCCATTATCGATCGCCTTAGTGTTTGTTCTCAATGGACCATCTTCTGCTTATCTCAAAAAGAATTTAATATTTTTCCCTACCATGTATATTTTTTTCAATGATAAAATATCTATTAGGGTGGGATAACATTAATTTTGATTTTATCTGCAGCTATTATTACTAATATATATTTTTTAAATTTTATGATATCAAAGTTTTAAAATCACAAAGGAGCAAGTGTAGGTTAGTGTAGTGAAGTTGGAAAAGTAAATTTCTTTCATTTATGTATTAGAAATGATATCGAAAATATTGTCACGATGACTGAATTAAAGACACGGATAGCTAGAAACCATTGCGTTTAAATAGCAACAAGCAACTCGCTGGAGAACAGAATGAAGAACTCGGCTTTTACACATCTGGAGAACGTTCGAGAATCATCTCGTTCGAACAGTAAAGAATGTTCTAGAATCATCTTGATTTTAGAGAAATAATAAGAACAATTTTAAGTTAAAATTCTAGTGTTGGGATAAAATGCGCTGGTCGGGAATCGAATCAGGGACCAAGGGATTTACAGTCCAATGCTCTGCCAATCGATCCATGGTGAATTTTAACAGGTTTTCTTTTTGCGGCAATATATCAAGTACAAATTCATATCAAATCTCTCTCTTTGTTCACGTTTGTGAAGTCAGGCATACCGAAGGATCTTTTGCAATAATGACAGAAATTGAAAAAAAAAAAAAAAAAACTGCTTCTTTCACGCCAATAATCTATTCGTTTGTGGGAACAGATGAATTTCCAGGCGACTTGGCCGAAGAAACAATGATGGTGGATGATAAAGTATCTATTAGAATGAGAGAAAATTAATTTAGATTTTGTCTGTAGCTTTTATTACTAATATTTTTTAATTTTATGATATTAACATTTTAAAATCACAAAGGAGTGAAGATGGATTGTGGGGTGAGGCTGGGAAAGTAAATTTCTATCATTTATGTATTGGGAATGAAATCGAAAATATAATTCTCTATAATAACAACAACAAAACTATGATGACAATGAACTATAAATCTCTCTATGTTTACGTTTGGGAAGTCGGACATATCGAAGTTTGCTTGCTGTTAGGACAGAAATTCAAAAAACTTTCACGCCAACAATCTCTTCGTCACCTTTGTGGCAACAGATGAAATTCAAGACGATTTTGCCGAAGAAACAATCAAGTTGGATATCCCAACATGAAAGGAAGGGTGCGGTAAGTGGTGAAAACTCGCTATCTCGATCCGCCTTTGATTCATACGTCAGCAATCCATAACTCATAGACACCCTGCTGCGATGATCGACAGCGGCGCTTTTTAATGCGCACCGTTGTCTTAAACCACACAAAGGCCTCTTATGTCCTGTTGGCAAATGAATTTCTTTTACTCGCCGTATCGGTTGATGATGGATTCATCGCCCAGCGTCCGTCTTGTGTATGTCAATAGGGTTAAAGATCAGCAGTTGTGCAAGTGGATACAGTTTTTTAACGCCGTTTTCACATCCCTTTGAACTGGTTTCAGATGTATCTACAAATTGCTGGACCGAGATTTTATGGTTTTATTTTCATCGTGCTCATTTTATAGTTTCTAGCATATGCTTGAAATTAATTGGATTGGCTACGCTGGGAATCGCGGAAGCTTTAATTTAGCGATGCTGTATATCTGTCTGCATAAAAGATGTTTGTATTGAAACTTCCTGTATTGAAAATGAAGTATAGTCTTTGAATGGGTAAGTGCTGGGTTTTTGAAAAAGGTCATTATTACTATAAACATTGAACAAAATTTCGATAAAGAATGAAGAAGTCTAATATACCATTACTAGACTTCCTACTAGTAGTTCACACTCTCCCGCCATCGATGGGAGAAGTCAAACCCGACCTATTTGTGGACCTGGAATCTCTGGATGGTCGGGATTGACCATCCAGAGATTCAACCGCCATGCCGGAAGCATCTCATTCTCGTATCGAGGTGCTTCCTCGGGGATCTCAGTTCAGCATAAACGAGACAGCACCAAATTTCAGACTGATGTGCCCTTTTATACGACTCTGTAATTGGTTCATTCATATTTGTTGAGAAAACAAATAATAATGATATTTAGCGAATTTTTCTTGCGTTTTATGTCCTTCCAGAACTCTTACATTTAAACCGAAAATGCATAGTTGGAATTTTAGAACTATTTTCCCGAGATGGAGCTTCAACATTTAATACGTTTTGTACATTAAGTGATTAAATATTTCCTTAATGATAAACAGACCGTTGGGGACAATGCTTTAGCCTCCGGGATTGCCTGACGTAACTTCACTGACTTTTTTTCCCTTCTTTTTTCTGTTGGTTTAGGTGAAAGACATTGTTTATCAAATATCTACTTTTGATATTTTTGTTTTAAAGAAAAGGATATAAATAGAAATTCCCACTACATGTGTTATTAAAGTCTTGGTGGAAAACTGAGTTGAGATTAAGCCTTC
>JAOUZG010002851.1:12579131-12598875 GCA_026289955.1 Argiope argentata
TGAGCCGAAAAGTCCCAAGAAATTGAAGTTTTGGAGATAAAATTATATCACAAAATTTATTTTCAAAGTATTATTAAAATTACTTTTATGCAGTATTATTCTCTTGAGTATTGAAAAAAAAACATTAACATTAAAATTTTAATTAATTTTTTATCAAACATCCAATTAAATTTTTGAGACATCTTTCTGGTGGGAACCTATTATAGCAGAAATAGTCGTAGTCCGTCTTGCAGAACGTTTTGAACGAGTATTTCAACATGCTCGTCCCATCATACAAATTAATAGACAATTTGCCAGTCCGTAAACATTATGACGCCAATAATATAGCCTTTATATGCCAGCTTAATTAAAATGACGCAGCTAAAGCTGTTTTATTCTTGTATTTTGCTTTTTAAGCCTTATTTGTTCATAACAAAAAATTCCTATTTAGCTCAACAAAGAATTTATTTTATTTTATTTAATTTTTATTAAATAATTACAATCAATATAAATAATTGATTGATACATTATTGATCACGTCACCTCCACGTGAAAATACTGAAATTCTCGCAAGTTACCTACTCAGGTCTTGCTTGTTGATTTCAATTTTCATTACAAAACAGCTAAAACTCTATTTAAAGTATTAAAAATGAATTAAATTTAATGAATGCATTAATATTTGAAAAAAAAAAAAACTGTATTAACATCGAGTTTAAAAAAATGGATTTGAACTTGAGCGGGTGAATAAAAAGTATTTTATTAATGATTGAACATTTGAACAAGATTTATAAATGTACATATATAGCGAGTGTGTGAATTAATAATAGGAATTGGGAAAAAAATGAATTGCACGTGTCCATTAATGATTTTATGTAACATGACGTCATTTGATTTGAGAATCAAATCATTTCAAAATATTTTTCATAAATAAATAAAATGAAACGTTTTAATGTCAGGAGTAGTATTAATAAATGATGGCATTCTTCTCTTATATATAGATAAGAGAAGATTGAAATATTTCTGTTTTATTAAGTATTTGGGATTCATTTTATATAAAAGTGAATTTACAAAATGACAGAAATGTTGATATTTGATGTTAAAATTTGTCATTTTTTATAGTTTTTATATTATCATATAGTTTATATTTCTTTTTTTTTATCCGTAGATTGTATAAGAGTAAATTTAATGGACGTTATCTGTGTGTTTTCTGATTTTGTCCTTTTTTCATCAAAATTATAGAAATACAAACTCATAAATAACCATCTTCTGTATATATTCAATAAATTATTAAATTCTTTTAATTGTTAATTTTGTATTGATAATCTTCTGCGATTTTTTAATACTTTTAGTGAATAATGTAAACAACTGATTTTTTTTTCTTTTATGTTAAATCCTATTTCATGGAGTGCTCTATTTTTTTAAAAAAAATCTTTTACAAATTAAAAACGTTTTATCATTATTTCTTACTTAACCGTCTTTTCTCTCCTTGTAATTATAAGGACATTTTCTCCTTATTAAAATAATTAGAAATTGTTACAGTAATAAAAAATGATTAATAATTAAAAAAAGAAATTTAAATTGTTTGTACGTGCTTAATTATATTGTTTTTAGTAAACTAAAAACGGAATTTAAATGTAATATTTTAACATAAATTCATAAATAATTATTCTTTTTCAACAATGCAGTATTAATTTCCCTTTATCCCAGCAGCTGATGATATGACCGTGTTTTGAATTTGGAAAGACAGGCAATGCAATTTTTGGAGGCTAAATTTGACAACCGCCTCCGCCCCCTGACTGGTTACCCCAGGTCATGTGATCACTACAGCTGGCTGACTGGGCAGCTGGCCTGTTGTGGTGCCCCCGTCTCCTTTCGCACTTACCAGCGCCTGTGTTGTTACCGCATCGCCTCTGTCTGCGAGGTTCTTGGCCCACATGGGCGGGGGGTTGCTCCCAATTGGCGAGAGCTCGCCCTTCCTGGCGCGTTTCGTAATTTAACTTTCAGTCAAATTGCATTTGTGCGTATCGCTAAGCGGAAAGATACCTTATTTAAACCTATGTAGCGCAATGATAAAGAGTTGCCTTTTTAAAAATTAATTTTGCATAGTTAATTAAGTATTTGAGAAAATATTTTACCTATTCCTATTTTATTTCCGTTAGATGCATAAATTTTAGTGAAGAAATTAGAATTTTTATATTTATAATTATTATCATTATAATAATTTTAAATTTTAACCTTTATATTTATAATAATGTTTAATATTTTTTAATAAACGAATTATTTTGCAAACGAATTATTTTGCAATCCTTATTTTTATTACTTCAATCTTTGTAACATGTCAAAAATATGTATAAAACGGCACCAAATAGAAAAGTGGTGTGTATGTGTGTGTGAGGGGGAGAGGGAAGAATGCTTTAAAAAATTAATATAATTAATCTGAATTATTTCTTCAGAATAACATTAAGAATTAGATGATTAATATTATTCTTAAATCAAAATATATTCTGGACTAAACTGAGTCATCTGGATGGAACAAAATTGCATTCACATGACGTTATTCTGACTTGACGTAACAGGTACATCCACATCTAATTACTGTTCGTTTTACACTAGCGATGGCATCACGCGCTTTTTCCTCTTCTTAAATAAAATAAAAAAACAATTAAAAAAATGCAGTAAACGAGTTTCACGTAAGCATAAATTGAGTCAATAAAATTATTTTTTTAAAGCACAACGATCGCATTAAATAAGTGGGATTGGTCTGTCCTGTGCTTCAAAATTAGGGATCTGGAGTAAAGCCGTGAACACCACCAGAGCTCAAATTTTTATTTTCATAATCTGGAGCATGAACACTTTACGCTTCGTCTTATAGAAAACTGATTGTGCATTTTTTAATGTCTTTTTACAACCGATTAAAATTAAAATTTGACTCACAACCTCAATTTTAGTAAAAAAAAAACTTACAAAATTTCGTTTTTTTTTTTTTTTTTTTTTTTTTTTTTTTTTTTTTTTTTTTTTTTGTAGTCATTGCATTTTTGAGTTGTTATACAAAAGCATAGAAGAACAGAGAATTAACTCATGATGAATTTGACTCAACTTTTGATCAGCACTTTTTTTTTTGATAAAGCTTGATTCAAAATTTGATCAGCCTTTTAAATGCTAAATCAATGAACGAAATTTCATCCATTTAAATTTTTAAGTTTTCTATACATCGTATCCATTTGTATTTTAACAGACTATGAAATTTCGTATTCACTTGACTGATAGATTTTCTCTGAATAAATTTCTTTCAAAATTTGATAGAATTCTATAAATTTGATTGTATGAAGATCACATACTAAATTTCATTTGTCTAGCCTTAGGAATTTTTGAGTTATCGTGTTCACAGAGACAGATATATTTCAAAAAATGTGTTTTCAGAAATTCGACATACTTTGAGTTCGAATGTACACAATTTTTTTCTCTTTGTATAAAAGAAGAAAAAAAAATCCATCGAAAACAGGAAGGGGAAAAAAAACAAAAAAACAATATCCTGTGGTTGAGTCATATGAAATTGCCGGCTGAGATTTATAACATGAAAAAAAAAAAATGATGCACTGATGCTTTAATTTTCTTGAATAAGTTTTTCTCCTTCATTCAAACAGATTATTAAGCTTAATTGAATGATAGTCTTTGAAGTTACCAAATATTATTTGGCATATTTACCAATATTCTTATGCTTTGCAGAGTTAATATTGTTCCCAATATTCTTATATTGAGCAGAGCTAATATTTCCAATATTCTTATATTGGGCAGAGTTAATGTTTTTTCCAATATTCTTATGTTTGGAAGATTTAATCTTCAAGACTTGACCTTATTATCTGACCAAATAAGGCAATAAAAGTTATTTTAAGACATTGTGAAATAAACGAATTATTTGTGTTGCGGTGCTTAATTATTCTGTGGGAGACTTAGTTTTACGTATTTATGTTTAAAAAAACTTTTAAATTTAATCTCGTCTATCTTCGTGAAAAAACAAAACTTTGCTTTCATCGATATAAAGACATAGTCCGAAAATATTCTTATATTATTCTTTTAATAATTTGTCCCAAGCTGCAATAGTTCCATGTTTATGGTAAGCATTCACAAATGCCCATCTTGTCTATTTGCTAAAAAAGCATTTATCAAAAAATTAAAATTTAAAATTCATTTAAATTGTAATCCATTATTTTTACTATTATTCAGCAATGTGTTCTCAATTAGCAATAATTCTGAACGAGAGTTCTTTCTTGTTCTTATAACGCTATTATTTTGTTTTATTTCATGACTGTTTTCCTTCAAATTGAACGATTAGGCTTTAATAAATTTAAGCACTCGTCTAAATAATTTTATATCGATATTTTACTGAAAATACTTTAATTAGAATCTTTAAACTTTATTACACTAAAAAGCTTATTTTATCTTTCAGTTAAAAAAAAAGAAAATAGAATATATTTTTCTCAATGTTTTAATCTAATTATTTTTAATGCACACCAAAAAAGGAATTTTGCAATGTAAATACAGTAAGACCCCGTTTAACGCTGCTTCGTTTAGCGCTGTTTCGGTTTAGCGCTCTTTTATTTCAACCCGGGGATTCCCCGAAATATTATGCAGCGATAGGTTTCAAATACATATCCGAAAGAGTGTACTTGTATTTCTTGTTTGGTTCGGTATTGTACAGACATATTTTTATTAGTGGAAACATTTGTTGACATTATTGTAAGTAGGTATTAATTTACATATTTAATACTATATTACAGTGTCAAATATTTTGATCTTTAGTTTTTTACTATGGGTGATAATGAAAAAGGAAAGAAAGCAACTAGAAAAAGCATTTCACTCAAAACTAAAATGGAAGTCATTAGAAGATTAGATTCTGGTGAATGTCAAACTCTAATTAGTGCTTCATTGAATTTGCCAACTTCAACAATAAGGACCATCATGAAGAATAAAGAAAAAATACTGTTATCGGCAACTGCAACTACGTCAAGTTCTGCAACTAGAATTACCCGTCCTAGAAATAATATCATAGAGGAAATGGAAAAACGACTGTCTACATGGATTGACGATGAAATTGACCGCAATATGCCATTAAGCCAATCTATCGTAATGGAAAAAGCTAGAAGAATTTTTAATTATATTCAGGCTGAGACAATTGACAAAAGTGAAACTTTCGTTGCTAGTCGAGGATGGTTTAATAGATTTAAACATCGAAATAACCTTCACAACATAAAGATTACAGGAGAAGCAGCAAGTGGTGATACAAAAGCGGCGGCTGAATTTCCAGCGATATTTAAAAAAAATAATTGAAGAAGGAAACTATCCTCAAGAATTGGTTTTTAATGTTGATGAAACAGGCTGGCTTTGGAAAAGAATACAGGCAGAACACTGAAAACGCGGAAGGTTAACTAAATATGACTGACTTAGAATTTTTTTAAAGAATATTCGTTTTGTTTTTTATATTTTGTTTTATTTTTGCAAGAAATAATAATGTGGTATTAATTTGGGCTTTAAGAAATAAATGTTTGGTTTTATTTTTATTAAAAAAACATACTTTTTAAATTTAATACCTAACCAATTTCCTAGCCATCTTCCCCTAACCCCAATATTTACATGTAAAGATAGCCTCGTTTAGCGCTGTTTCGCATTACGCTCTACTTTGATGGAACGTATCCCCCGCGTTAAGCGGGGTCTTACTGTATATAAAAAAGTAGAATAAACGTGCCGAAGTTTTTAAAATATACTGTTCATTGAAGCTGTCGATATGTTTATCTCAAACAAGATAAAAATAAGAGCTTTCTTCCTTTTCTACTTTTTTTTCTCTTCATTTTATTTAACAGGATATTTCTGTAAGTGAATTCTAGTTAGAATTCTGGAGTTCTTTGAAAATTGTATTTCATACTAATCTATAATTTGTCTGTTTATATGCAGCTGCTTTTTATCAGCTTTTCTTATCTTTTTTTTCCTTTTTTCTATTTTTTTGTTCTTTGGTTTCGTAGCATATCTTGGATTTCTGACGTTACATAAGATTTTAAAAGACAGTCTTGGTAAGTTTTTTTTTAATCTATTAAAGCGACTAAGGACCTTTAAAATGACTTTTTGCATTTTTCACGTTAGCAATTTGAAATTTTACCTGCATTAAGAGTAACACTATAGGAGGTGGCACACAAAATAGTAAAGCATTATCTTTATTTATTTATGAGTTAGAAGGGTTAAAATAATATTTAATAGCAATAAATAACGTCAATGAAAAATGCTCTGCTCTCTCCAAATTTGTTCAAAAGCATTCCAATTTTTATTATTACTTCTTCTAACCCTTTTGAAACAAAAGTTGGAATTAATCTTGAAGTTTGAGTACAAAATATCAAAATTAATATAATCACTTAAAACTACTGATCAAAAAAATTTTTTTTAAGTAGTATTAAGTGATTACATTGGTTAATTTTGGTATTTCGTACTCAAACTTCAAGATTAATTCCAATTTTTGTTTCAAAAGGGTTAGAGTACTTAATAATAAAAATTGGAGTGCTTTCGATTTGGAGTGAATGGAACATTTTTCATTTATCGCTATTAAATATTATATTAACCTCTCTAACTCATAAGTAAATAAAAATAATGCTTTACTATTTTGTGTGTCATCTCCTATAGTGTTACTCTTAATGCATGCAAAATTTCAAATTGGTTAGGTGAAAATTGCAAAAAAATCATTTTAAAGGTCCCTGGTCGCCTTAAGGAAAAAGTGGGGAGGGATCCACTAATCCTGATCAATTCAAATTGACGAGAGAGTAACGAACAATGTATAAACGATACACAGAGTAATACGTACTCTTACGTTTCTACGGTTAGTAAAATGGTTAAGGACAAACTAAAACGCGATATTCTTTTCAGCTTTAAAGTACTTTTAAATATATACTAGGTCCTAATATAATGCTGTTAAATTACGGATATAGATATACTACTTGATCTTTTCGGTAGCGCATTGATTTGGTATTGACTACGATTGTGAAATTATCTAAAGATGGTTTTTGACTGTAGGAGGTAACAGGCATGGAACTATTTCGGATCCCATCCTGTATCCCGAGGCAAAAGGAGGGATAATATGAAATATTTCGATTAAACCGAATTGAAATAGTGAATGGTTTTCAAATGGGTAAATAATGTAAATGATTTAAAATTGTAAGTAATTAAAATTTTCGTTAAATCAATTCATACAAACATTCCAAATTATACCCTATTTTTTAATTCCTAGTATTAGTTCACGCTCTTCCTATATATATTTGTATATATAGTTCAAATTTTCAGTCATTAATAAAATACTTTTTATTCATCCACTCAAGTTCAAATACATATTTTAATCAATAATTTTTTGATCAATTATTTATATTAAATGCAATTATTTAGTAAAAAGCCACTGAAATTTTTCTTTGTTGAACAGAAAAAATTGAGTATAACATTTTTTTTACTTGTTTAGCATGATATTGTATGTAATTTTTCATTAATAACAATTTTATTTCTGTGCATCATTCTCAGATTTAAATAATTTTTTTAGTAATCTGTATATGTTTTACAACGATATATATATATTTTTATAATTTTAGTTATTAGGTTTTTATCTCACGCGATTTGCCACAATATTAAACACGTTTTTGTATTTATATTATCTCTGCTGTACAGTTAAAAGCAAATTTTGAAAAATAAAATAAGGCAAATGACTGCTAAGATATTTCAAACTAGAAATTCCAATTTTCTTTTAAAAAGTTATTTATTATTATGAAATGAATACGTACTTCAATTTCTAGTTATGAAAATTTTAATTTTTTACCTAAAAGGCTTCGTGGAAATTCAATTTCATTTCTTAAATTCTTTTTCTGTTCTCTTCAATTTGATTTTTTTAAATGCTAGTTTAGAATATTGCATTTTTCAAAATCAAAATAAACTCTTAAAATTCTCTGCTCAATTGTGCGTAAAAAATCTTGGTTCAGAGAATTTTAATTGCTTTAAATATTTTCGATCTTTATTCAGCTATATGAATAGAAAAACCATATATAATTCCTGTGATACCACCACTGGATCATATGTGTCTTTTCGCAAACAGCAATATATTGGATAATTCCTCATCCTGTTATCAGGATTTTCGGAATTGAAATGCTTGAATAATACATCTAATTTTATACTCCATTTGGCATTGCTGGTAACAAAATTATAAGTATATTGCAATTCCGAATCAAATATGGTTTTTTTAAATACATTTTTTGTCGTTTAGATCTAGGTATATATATGTAATAATACTTTAAAATCTTATTTACACTTAATTAAGTTTTTAACTTTCTGTTTAATTTAGCATGCATCAACTTCATTCTAAAATATTCTCTTATTTCCTGATCCCATTCCACTTTTTTTTTGTTTAATTAATTCAACACAAGTTTTAAAATTACTGAACCGTCTAAAAGCCGACGAGTTCCCACACTTCGAGTGAAGGGATACACTTTTGCTGACTAAAACAAATGCTTCTAAAAGATCTCTGTGCATCTCTTCGCTTGTGATTCACACGTGTTGGAAATCCCCATTAAATTCTCATAAAGTATATATTCACAGGGATGAAATTTTCATCAGCTTTTCCTCATTTCGTTTTGGGATGCTTTTTGTTGTACTCGTCGCTTCTATTTGTTCATAAATCGTGCCTCCCGGTATGAAAATAAAACGAGGTTAAAAATTCAAAGTGTCTTCTCTGCTTCTAAAAATATGCATACATATTTGGATACATTTTTTCATATGCATACATATTTGGATACATCTCATTATTAACTGGAAACAAAGATTCTATCTTAAAAGTATTTTACAAAATACTGTGTTTTTAAGTATATATATATTTTTTGTTTTGAAATTTATATTATGCGGTTACAACATCCTTTAAGCTGTGTCAATTGTTTTAAATTTCTTCTATACATTCGAAATTCTTTATCATTTTTAGCCTTTTGAAGTCCACTTATTGACACCACTGGACATCGCATTTTGGCTGAACAGGACCACAATTCCGTGCCACTGGACATAAATTTCTAATTTAGTTTCCCTAAAATTGTTGTATTTTCCCCCCAAACTTATTCAAATTGTCTCATTTTATTCTACAAATTTACTTGAACTCGGCAACCTAATGAAATCAATGGACCGCAAAGAGTTAATCCATTATTTGCCTTATATATATAATTATCTATGCAAAAGTTAATTTAATCAAGATATTTACAGCAGTTTATTAAATAATAAAATAACACTCTGCATATATAACTCGTTAATTCAGTTTATTTTAAAGCGAATTTTGTTAGAACGTTCTCGATTTTTATTTAAATTCTACGCTTGGAACATGTCCGCACGTGTTTAATCTCCATCTATTCCTCCTTCATCACCTTGCCCTCCACAAATAATAACAATAAAACAGCTTTATGGAAATTTGGCGACTTTATCTAACCGTTTTGGCGCAATCCGATCTTTTGGCAACCTCCAATCCAGCCGACGAAAATGCGCTGCTATCCCCGTGCAGTCACATCATTAATGTGTCTTGAAGGTTGGGGCCGCACCGCCTCTGCTTCGCGAGTCCGAAAAAAGTAGAAAAGGAAGTGAAACTTTTTTCTTATTTATTTATCATTTTTTCGTACTTCCGAACACAGAGCGCTTTTACTCTACTGCGATAAGAGATTTTCGCCGCCGTTTCTTCCGCCAAAAAATTTCTTTCCTCACTTGGGTATGTGTGTTTATATCAAAGCGAGAGATGACAATATTTCCGAAGGGAAATACTGTAAAAAACGGTCTGTTCTTTCGTTAGAATTCACATGGGCGTGCGGGATTCCCTCTTCCTACCACTGTTTTTAGGAAATTCACATGGATATGTGTGTGGTGTACCAGTAGAGTAGTAAAGGATGTTGTACCTGTGATGGTGAATGATTTGAACCTGCTCATATTCTGTGAACTTGTGGATTTTCATTGAATGAGACTTTTGATTTTTTTGTTTTTGAAGCTTTTGGAAGGGTGAACCCGAACTGTCCTGCTGGATTCCAAAAGGGCCATGACAAAGAAGGAGTGGTGAGTACAGAATTTTATATATTTAATTATTAAAAAAAAATTCCAGTACTGATTCAGTTTTGGAACATAGTGCATTATGCAATACATTTATAAATTTTTTACGAATTTAGGTGTGAAATGTATTTTTTTGTCCTATTTTATTCATAAATTTAGTATTACTAGAACTTTCTTTTAGATTAATACTTAGCATAGATCAAACTGTAGTATTTAGACAACTCCTATTTACTTTCTTATGTAAAATTCTACGACATTAAAAGACGAATGTTGTAGTTATAGTTGATAATAATATTTATAAACGAATGGATTGTCAAGATATCTTTGGATTTTGTTGAATCGCCGAGAAAAAAAATAATAGATCAATCCAAATATCCTACCCCCCCTTTTTTTTTAAAAAAAAAGGATTAGTTTTTTTAAATGTGTATTTCAACGCCGAATATAAGAATCTTACTATACCTATTTCTCCTGCTGTATGTATGTAAGTAAATGATTGAATCATTATAGAGCAATATTTACCCGATCTAAACTTTACCATATCGAACTGAAAATTTTGGGCTCGTACTGTGCTTTATATGTTTCTTACATTGAAAAGTCGTTTATTTCTTATTTGGGTTCTAGAAGGCCATTTTCTACAAATGCTCATCTGAAATTGTTCTAAAAATACACCGGCGTATCGAATATTTTGATTAGGACACGGTGAACAGTCGATAGACTTTTCAGTAGACAGTGCCAGTTATGGGTTTAGAACTTAATCATCATTAAAGTCAAATACGTTGTTAAAGTAACCAAATCGATGGTGATCAATTTGATAATTATTTACTAAGCATTTTTAATTCTTTAATTAAAAGGAATTGGGGAAGAATCTGAGTATGTCACTTTGAAAAATTCCTAGCATATATTGTAATATTGATTTGGGCTTCAAGTTATAATGAATAGATGAGAGAAAGTGTATTTGCTGAATTTTTCAATGTTAATTCAGAATAATGACCGATTACCATTAAAAAACATATCTTATAATAGTTAAATTTATAATCAATAAATTTAATGTATTTTGTCAATGAGCTTTTCAAAAATTCCTACTCATTTATGAGAATTCTATACCACTGTGTATGGAGATATTCATTCTAAATTGAAAAGTTTGCATTTGGATGAGATTTACTGTAACGCTTAAAAACATTTTTGTGAGCTTAATTATTATCTTTTTTTAATCTTACAGTTTGTTTAGATTTAAAAGTCATCATTTTCCATTGGACGGTGTTTTATAATATTACCATTAACTATCAATTTCTTAGCAGCTGTAAATTATGTGAAATGCTGTTTAGTTCTGTTATATTACCATTTGAAAAATAAACTTGTTTTACAGAAGAAAACGTGAAATCTTTTGATCGTTGAAATCAGATTTGCTTTAATTTTTTTGAACTAAATTTTATGACATTCCTAATAATTAAATAATCTTATTTGTTGAGTCTGTAATTGCTTAATAAATAATTGCTTTCGGTTTTTGCGAAAGATTTGTATTTTCCTGGATAAATACTGCTACATTTTATTTATAAAGTTTTTTATTTATTAAAGTTAAGCGGCTGTGCTTAATAATTATTTTTGCATCAATTTGTAACGCCTTATGTAGAGAACCGTGTTTTGTAACGAACCGTTATTGAAAATAATTCTGAAAATATATTTTCTATAATTTAATTTCGAAAATGTACCTACTTTGGATTATTTAAATAAAGAATTCTATAAAAAAATTACCTTTTTAAGTGTAACTTTCTTAATAAAGTGAGTTTTTTAATTCTTTTGTAAATATGATTAAGCAATGCATTAATAATGTAAGAAGAAATTTCATCCATTTCGCCCGCCATTAGTTGTTATTAAAATGTGCAGTAAAGTTTATTTTCAGCCTTTTAATTAAATAACATAGCCTTGAAAATAAATTATGGTTCACGGCTTTCCTGTTAAAAAAATTAACGATTTTATTACATATCCGGAAATGTACGTATGTGGTCAGCTAGTGAAAAAATGATTAGTCAAGAGGAGAGAAAATTACATTTGCTTTGGCCTTCAAGTCAGAAATGTTTGAAGTAACGTTATTTTTATCACGTTTATTATTTAGTCTTACAAAAGCTTTTCCTAGCTAGCTTGCAACGAAATTGCTTGAGTCAGCTTACTTAATGAAGTCTGTTTATGCCGGCCCTTTTTTGATTATCTTATTGTATACTGAAGATTTTTTTTAATTCATAAAAAAGAAAAAAACCGCATTTGTTTCTTTCTGCAACTTTTTTTATCACGTAATATTTTCGATCTAGGTATTACAAATGAAATTGAGGTAGCAGTAAGTTAGACAAAGAATCACACAATACTATTTGATTAAGAACAAGGTCAGCACAATAAGAAGGGAAAAGAATATACACTGACTTTCAAATCGTAAAAACCAGAACAGATGCAGACGATAATTTTAAACAACGGAGCTCTAATTGGTTATTAACCAATAGTTTTGTTTTTAGTAGTTTTTCCAATAATGCAACGGTAACAAGTAAAACTGATTCCCTTTTGTCATCAAAAATTCGACCTGTTTTTACTGATCATTATGGACCAATGAAATATGAATATCAGCTGATTAATGTGTGCGATTTCTAGACATTAATCCTAATATGAAAGCGAAAACATATTTTAGTGCATTAATTAAAATATTCATGCATTATTGAAATATTTTATTCAATGTATTATTATTTGCTTCGGTGAAAATGATGGCGGACAAATGTCCGGCGTGAAAAATTGATAATGTTTTCTATTCATTTTTTCTTCAAAATGATTGCCACTTATATCTTTTGCTACCGTTACCATATTTTTTAAAATCCGAAATAAAATGCGTCGAGTCGTTATATTTTATTTTTACAATTAGAAATATTATTTGAATTTCGTGAAATCGTGACGCAATATCAATTATCAGTTCGCTAAAAAAAATGCTTCCTTGAGGTTTCACTTTCAATATTCTGTCCTATAAATTATGGTTTTTGTCTTCAAATATAATTTTGCCGCATTACATAAAGATAGTATAGAAATTAGATTTATGAAAAGACTAAGATATCCATTATAAGATATCCATATACATAAGTAGATGTGTTTATAATCAGTAACTGAATTTCTGAATTAAAATATAAGCATTTTTTAACTATGTTTCATTAACAACAATTTATATTTCCAATTTTAATAATGTTAGATGTTATTCCAGTTTTATTGTAAGATATATTTCTACTTCTAGAGTTCAAACCTCAAGTTAATTTATAACCTTCTCCATTTTATTGGATGATATTGCAACATCAAGCATTTTCATAATTTTGCAAAACGGTAATCTTAGTCAAATAAAACTACGAAAAAGCGTACTAGCGGAACCATTTTTTCCTTCTTCTTTTCCGCGTGTCTTAGAGTTATGTGATTTATTGACCAATATCTTCTGTTTCGATGGACGTTTATTAGTCTGGTGTCTCGTACGTTCCTAGGGCACGAAGCCACCACTAGAAAGATTAAATGGATCTCACTTTTCCAATAATAGACATTTTTAGAGCGAGAAATGAGATATAGTGTCCAATTTCCTGGTAAGAATTGCGACTGCTAACAGCGAAAATGCGTCTGGTATTTGCAGATTTTATTTGCTTGGCGTTTATTTTTTTAAAAAATCTTATTTTATGTTTTAACTAAATTGATTTCTTTGAAATTATCGAAAAAGAATTTTCTATTTCAATTTAAAAGTATTCTTCCTATTTTTATTCATTCATTTATTTTATTTTTATTCGTGTTCTGAAGATCAAAGGCTATTCTATGGTTTCACCATGAGAGTTTCTAAAATTCTAAAATTAATGAATAAACAAAAAGAATAAGAATACTTTGAAATATAGAACAAATAAATTTATAGTTTAAAGGGAAATCAGCGAAAATTTGGAAATAATTATTTTAAAAATAATTATATTTTATACAGCTCAGAAAGTAACAAATAAATGACAATCTATTCTCAAGAAATAATTGGCATCTTAAAAAATATTTTTTTTGGCAGGAAAATAGTTTTATATGTATGATGGTAAGCAATTTGGAAGGAAGTGTTTAATATTTTATCTTATGCTCGAATTACCACAATATAGAAAAGACAAGATCATACTTGTTATAGGTTTATTTAGAACTGAAAAATCGGGAAACAATTACAATTTCATTAATTTCGGTTTGACTGCTTTTTTTAAAATTGCAATCAGTCACTGTGTTACCACAGAACTAAACATAAACAGGGATTATTTTGACAGGCGCTCATTAACTGTCCATCTTTTGTGTACGAAAACAACGACAACAAATGTTCTAAGAAACTTAAAATTGTTGGTGAAAGGCTAATTATCTTTCCCGTTATTTTTTAATACTTTTAATTGTCAGGGTTTTGTAATATTGCGTTAAAATAATCACTATTCATTATTAATCTTTATTTTCATCGAGTTCGACACATTTTGGTATGTAATGCTAAACATACAACATTGCTTTTGTCAAATTAGAAATATGAAATCATGTAATTTCTTCCCTTTTCCTTAACAGCATACTACTATCGTGCAGATTTCAACCGATTATCAAGCTATGTTATAACCATTTCAATATAAATTTAAAAGTAGCATAATATTTGATTTTGTTAAAAAAATGGATTTCGGGCTAATTGCAATTATTTACTAATATGAAGAAGTACTTTTTATTTGTATTAAATTAGAAATATTACGTCATTATGTAATTTATTTTCTTTTGTGTTACAGTATTCTATTATTGCTCAAGTTTCTAATAAATATCAGTTAATATTACTATAACTTATATTAGAATTTAGAAATAATTCTATAAATTCATTTATTTAATTTTATATCTCTAGCTAACTCCAATTAGTTACTAATATGAAGTATTATTTTATTACTTATAAAATAAATGATTACTATTTGGAGCTATTTTTAATGCCTTCTGTTCTATTATAATAGAGATAATTTAGTTTTTATTTTGTATGTGTGTGTATATGTGTTTTTGAAGTGGACTGACACTATATAACATTGTAAAAAGAAAAATCATGTTAGATAATAAATAGAAAATAAAACCGATCATTATCGAACAAGCTGAAAGGACGTTTTGTTGTAGGACAACAAAGGACACAGCCGAACACTCGAATTTCTGAACAAAGCGTTCTTATAGATGATGTCGAAGTACGGATATAAAACGTGAGACCATGCTCCCAACTCAATAGCTTTTCGGCGAGATAAACGATTCGATGAATGAAATCCAAAATTAACAAATCCGTTTCGTTATCCTTTTTGTGAAGTTCTCGTTCGTTGCTGATTAAAGCTTAGAAAAAAAAACTATACAAAATTAGAAATTAATTTAAAATTAATTACAGTTAAATTTTTCTGCAAGAGTGTAGCATTTTTACCCTAGAAAAACAACAACAACTATGTATGCAATTTTATTGGCTTAAGTTGCTGAGTTGTATATCCAATTTAGTTTAGTTTGTTTTAATTTTCGCTCCTTTATATAGCAACACTAGAGATTTTTCAGGACGGACCTCATAATTTTGAGCCGCGGTCAGGTGATGAGGACGATACCTGAGCTACCACCACGCTCTTTTACACCACACCAGCGGGGAATTATATATACAAAACGGGGCTTTCCAAATTTGCGGGGGGAGCAGCTTTAACACCAGTTTGTCTCGTTTAAATAAAAACTTATTAACTTCTTAAGAAAAATAAAAAGTTGTAACTATTTCAAAGTACTTCATAAACATTTCAAAATAATAGGTTGTAGTTATAAGAAATTATGCTGTGAGTTATAAAACATAAAAGAAATTTAAATAGATCAGATCTCTCAAGTTTAGAAAAAATCTAATTTGGGACTTTCTTTCTGCATTCTTTTTAATCTGAGAAAAGTTTCTGGAATTGCTCTTAAGCCTGTCGCGATTGAAGAGAAGTAACTGTTAAAAATAATATTATCATTATTTTTAAAAAAAGAATTCAACTTTGACCCCCCCCCCAAAAAAAATGCATGAATCTTTTAAAATGCATATATATATAATCTTCAATCAATCAAAATTCATAGACCGAAAAAATTCCTATTTTAAAAATGTCATTATACAATTTAAGTTGGTAACATAATGATCATTTTTTAAATAAAGGAGAGGGGGTTCTAAATGAAATTGCTCGTTTTATCTCATTTATCAAACCTGAATTCTTTTTCCGGATTAATATCACGAATTTGTCTTTTAAATGTTTTTCAAGGATCGGCGTTCATAGAATAAACTTCTCCCCCCCCCCTCCTCTTCTTAAGTGATTATCACCTGCTCCCCTAGTTTTTTTGGGGGGAAGGAGGAGGAGGAGGGGTGTGATTGTTATTATCATCAATCGAAATCCTAGATTAATATTTTTAGAATAGATTTTTTTTTCGTTGTTTGAATTCTAAACGAAAAAATGGTTATATATATATATATGTATTTTCGACGTCAAATTTAGCGAGAAAAAAAATGTAGGTATGGGTTTGAATTTTTTAATCTGCTATTTCTTTTTATATAAATATAGCATGTACTTAAAAAGAATTCCAGAATTTTCCCACAAATTAAAAATAATTTTTAATAACTTATTAATCGGCATTTTTGATTCCTAAATTTATTAATCTAAACTTTCCTTTTGAGATTAGTACCTTTTTATTTAAACACGAAAAACCAGTGTTAAAACACCCTCCCCTCCCAATATCCTGAAGCATATCCGGATGCAAACTTAAAGAGGCCTTTTTTGGATAGTCAACTAAACAACTTAAGAGAATAAAATTTATGTTGTTTATTTTCTATTTTTCGTATCAGTTCAACTAGACGTAAGAGACATTTGTAGTTAATAAATAACAAATATATTAATTGTCTAATTTTGATTTAGATGACATCGGCTTCACTTCGAAACGCTTTCTACAAAATTCTACTAGCAAATCGTTTTAATTTTCTTTGCTATCCAGTTTTCAGACTATTTCACTGTTCTGTTATCGTTGAATATAAATGTTTTATTTTGTTAGTGACCATTCTTGTTTAATGCCTTTCATAGAAAATGTTACCTCTTCCTTCCCAATTCGATCTTTATTCATAAATCTCTTGATTTTGTCATATACTTTAAAATAATGAGTAGTAAGCTTTAAAATAGTTGAGGATTATCTTGTTTTAAAATTCTTTAACCTAATGTTCTTGCCTGAAGTTCCCATAAATAGGTACTTTGAACTTTTTCGAAAGACCGATTATATTCAGAAATATGCAGAAACGTTTTTTTTTAAAGATTGGCTTTTTGGTTCATGGTCTCCAGCAATCTGTCAACCTTATACTTAAAATAGTAGTTGTCTTGACTTTTCCACGCCGTCATTTCCCATGGTAACAATTTGTTGCCTTTTTATGAATGCCTTACTTGGTTTACACTTCCATATTCATCCCTGACAGAGCCAGCAGACTGCAGTGACGGAAATGCAAGGACAAAGGGCTCGTGCATTGGCTCCACGAGCTCCCGATACAACAAATCGAAACTTCCAAGTCGCCATCAAGTTCTTTTGTCTAGTCAGTCGAGTTGAGTGATTCATCTCCTGCCACCCACACGATGGCTTGAAGCAACGAGTGGGCACTAAACAACTCACGGTTTTCTTTTGTTTACATGGAGGATGATTGACTTCATTTGTTGTGATTCTTTTTTTCTCCCAAATTTGCATTTTTTGAGATTAGCTGCCTAATGTGAAATGGCATTCGTGCTTCTGTGCCGTGGTCCGGCTCTCTTTCTTTCTTTCTCGAATCTGCTTTACACAGCTGCTGATGTTTTCTTTTTAGAGAGAGATATATAAAAATTTCAGTATTTTTCTATTTATTCTGTATGCGTGTTTTCATTCTTTCCAACCATATGATTATTATAATTTGATTCTGTTTCTTTTGAAAATGATTTTTTTTCTAATTTAATAAAAAAAGAACATAATTTATTTCTTTAGAATAAAGACGTATATTTCAAATTTTTATTTTCTCATAAAGGAAACGTATCGTAATCGTCATAAAACTGGAACTTGCCTTTTTGACGAATCATGTAACTCTCGGGTAGAGAAACGCATCTTTGAACTTATTTCTATCTGTGAACTCTTTTGAACTGGAAGAATGGAATTTGGTAACAACAAATTCGTAGATTTTTTTTAAATCAAATTTTGAATGAAAACTATTCAGAGAAAAATTTGTCTATCCAGTTCTCCAAAAATAGGGCAACAAGACTACTATAAAACAAAGAAAGGTGGATAAATAAAATTTTATTCACTGAATTAACCTCTAAAAAATTGGCAACAAATTAAGAATCAAATCCGTCAAGGGGTTGTTCGTACGTCAATTGGTACTTTCGCAAGCATATTAATGTGATAACTTCAAAACGCAGTGATTTAAATGCATAAAATTTGGCTTGTGATTCTGTGATTACACGTCAGAAAAATCAGAAAAATACTCTTTCGGTTATCTTGTATTTTTGTATTAACTGCACCGTAACGATTTATTGCCCTCCCTTCCTCCAAAAAAGTATCAAAGATCGCACTCTTGTTATTTTTGCCAAAGACATATGGCTAATAATGTACCAGTATAATTATTAAATTATACTAGATAGTTTCGGGAAGACCACTCTTTCTGGTCTCTTTGAATATGTTAATCTGCGGCATCATTTTCATATAATGCCATATTGTATTTACCATTTGTATGATTAAAATATCAATAATATCATTATATTGTGCAGTAAATTTAATTAAATCGTTTTAATTGAACATTAAAATATCGAATCCTTTTTTTAAATTGTTTTTCCTCCTTTTAGTTCTTCAATTTTAATTTATTAGCATAAATCTTATGGTATCACAAAATCAGTTTTTCTTAAAATGCCCCAAAATATGGTCTCTTCGCACGGAATCAAAATTTGAATTTAATTATTGATAAAATAGTAATAAAGTTTTGAAAATTCAGAAATGTGTATTGTCGCCAAGAATACCCAAGATTTCAAAATGTTGTCACATCTGAAAGCGAGTGAAAAATTGTCACAATCTTTTTTTCTTTACAAGTGTGTATATATATATATAATATAAACATTTAAATGATTTGTTAATTTGTCAAGAGCAAATAGCAGAGTCGTGGCCAAAAACATAGAAGAGACAGGTTGAATTTTTAATTTCGTTTTATTCCATCTCGGGAGCAGGCATTATTTACAAGCGAAGGCGACGTGCACAACACAGAACGACACAACGCGGAATGACGAAAAATCTAGTGTGAAAAAGGGACCGGAAATTATTATCCCTAGTCTACTAAGACTTTGATAAGGAAAATATTTTTTATAGAACTTACAAAGATTTCAATGGGGATTTCCCCAGCACACGCCTAAGAGGCAAGGGACACAGGGATCTTTTTAAAGGTGTTTTGTTTAGGTCAACAATTGTCATCTCTCCCACGGACCGGCTTTTAGCTGTTTCAGCAATTTTACACAACTGTTTAATTAATTAATTAGAGCTAGTGGAATGGATCAGGAAATAAGAGATTTTAGAATGATATTACTATGGGCTAAATTAAGATATTAAGATAGGGCTTTGGAAATTAATTAGGATTAAAATTAAGAGTTTAAATATATATATATATATATATATATATATA
>JAOUZG010002851.1:12599275-12621341 GCA_026289955.1 Argiope argentata
CTGTAATTCACCAAGTATCTTAAGCGTGTCGTTTTCTTTCTTATATTACATTTCGTCATCAATTTGAGGATTACTTAACAAAGGCCCAACTCTCTTTTTCTTTCTTATATGAGAGCCTTGAACTGAGTCGAACTGACACGGGAAGGATACTGATCTCTCCCCTCTCGGTTTGAAACCTTTTTCGCGCCTTTTTGATGGTTGTTTACCTTTAGCTAACGGAAGTCGTCTTGCCGGTGTCAAGTTGCCTTTTCAATTTCTCATTAAAAAAAAATAAGGAAAAAGTTACTTGCCTCATTGTGTTTGCTACAGGAAAAGCTTGCGCTATTAAAGGGGCGTGTTCGTTTTCTCATAGGAAGGATTCATTTTAACTATTTTTTTTATTGTTATTTCCTAAGGGGAGGGGGAATGGAGGTCCTCTATGAAGGTTGCGACAGGTGTCTTTTTCGCGCGAAAGTGGAAAAGTAGGGGATAATTTCCGGAGTGTGCACCATTTTTTTGGGGGGGGGAGGGTTAGTAATAAAGAGTGCTAACGACTTTCTTACGAGTTTACTACTTGTCGTACCGGAAACGGTGAATTCACCTTGCAGTTTGGTAGCTTCGTTTATTTGTGTCGTTTGTCGGTAGTGAATTTTCATGCAGACCTGAAATCTTTCGTATAATAGTGAATGAAATTTTGATTGACGAAGTCACCTTGCAGTTCGGCAATTTCATTCATGTTTTTTGTCTACATTGAACTTTCATTTTGACTTTTTTTGTTTAATAGTAAATGAATTTTACCGCAATGAAATATTTTCGAGTGGTTCTTATTTGTTTTATCACAAAAATAAATCATTTGGTTTGCTGAAGTTATTTTTTTTTTTCTATTTCTATATTAAATGAAGAAATTAGTATTGCAAACTTGTTAGGAATTAGAAGGAAATATTGGAGTTAAAGCCCGACAAAAAATAGTGTCATCACCCGCTCGTTTTAATGAAAACAGGCTTGTTTAAACCCGTAAAACTTAATAATGTTTTTCTCCCCCCCCCCCCCAGTTCATGTATTATCGGGATTGGCATTACTTATCAAAATCACTATAAGATAAATCTGATCATTCTATACAATTTCAAATTTTTTCTTTAGTTTATGGAAATAATTTTTCCATGCATTCCATTTATTATTATAATACGGACAGCTAAAACAAAATTCTTAAAAATGCTTTCCTCGAAGTGAAAATTTTAACTCTGATTTATTTACCTATTTTTACGGATAAATCATTTGGCAATTAAGTTAAAAAGTGTGGTTTAATTTTGTGCAGATAAACAACGGGTTTTAGTATTGATTAATTATGATGGTGTTAAGATGGGGATTCGAATCAATGTGTTTATTTCTATTGAAAGGAAAATTGTCATTTGCTACAATTTTGAAATGGTTCAATTTCCGAAATTAGTAAAAAGATTATGTTCTGTTATAATTTGTTCAATTTTATTGTTATTTTTTTTCTTCAAAATAATATTTAAGCCAGAGGTTAAAACATGATGGACAGATGAATCTGCAAATAAGCTCATTTTATAATGCATTGTTCAAAGTAGTTTTAAAAGATTATAGGAATGCATAGGTACTTTAGCAGTCCAAAAGACTGAAGTTAAATAAGGATCATGAATTTTATTTAGTCATGAATTTAATAAGGAGGGTCGGGCAGGAATTTAAATAAGGGGATAATTTCTCAAGAGGAATATTAAGAAAATTTCTAATCATTTGATACATTAACACACCATCATGAAATGCAGTCATGAATAAAAAAATTTCTATTTTAATTTAATTTTGTCAAAAAAAGAAAGAAAGAAAGAGAAAGTGGAATCCTCACTTTTCAACAATTTAATAATTTTTTTCTTTTCACACCTGGGTACACCTCAAAAATGGTGATGAGGAGTTACCAGGGGAAGGGGTTCTCCCCTACCCCTGGTGTGTATAGAAATTATGCGGGATTCACCACATCTTAAGGACAATGATATGCTTTTCCTAAGGGAGGGATTGCACCGTGGCTGGTGATGATATAGGTCTTAAAGCCCAACCATAGTTTTCGACAATGCTGTCGCATTGCTCTTTTCATTCAGATGTATCCGAATGTTTTAGGGTGGTTCAATATAACTTTTCATCATTATCTTCTCTCTCAACCCTCCTTCTCTCTCTCTCTCAACCCTCCCTTTTCTTTTCTTTCTTTTTTACAATCAGAAACGTCAACCCATTGACATATCGTTATTTTTTTAGATAAGGAATCATTTTCTGAATAAGCTTCTAGGTTTTGAAGTTACCCGTGACTAGATTATATTCATGTTCTTACGAAATAGCATTAAGTCCTCCATTAATCTCACTTCCAAGAATATGCATGCAAACCATGTTACCTGATAACTCACTTATCAGATAAATTTTGTTTTACATCTTCCTAGAAGGAGATTTGTATCCTTATTTAAAATGAGTAAGCTACACAATCACCACAGGATAAAAAAGATTCATATGCTTCTGACTCCCATGACTTAAAAGATTTACGCATTTTTTTTTATCATTTTGATTATTTTATTTCCTTTTCTCTTACGTCGAGAAAAGTGAATGTAAGCCGGCCATTGTTCCGTCCAAGGCACATAAAAGAATCAATTTAAGCCGAGCCAGTTTCCGATGGCGTGCGTGACCCGCCATTTGAATTGCTAATGGTGTGGTCATATGCGATGGTTCACCATTGTTGGTTTAAAATGGCGGCTGGCCATTCACTGAGGGCACTTGGCAACTGCCCTTGAACCGTGAAAATCGTGAAATCCATTTTGTTAAGTGGTGGAGTAATTTCGTGCTTACAGGTAAACGCTGGATTGTTTGGTTGTGAAATTGGTATTCGATGCCTTAAATTAGGTTATTTGGATGAGATTCAGTATCAGCTACTCAGTGACTGTAATGGGATTAATAATCAATTCATGTAACCTGTGTGTATAAGATGCTAATGTGCGTGGCACAGAAATCGCTCTTATTACTTACTGTTGAATGGCAACAGGGAAATGTAAACAAGCCACTATGTAGGGCGTTTCAGAATGCTTCGTTGAATATTTTTACTGCTAAGATGGATTCATTTTTCGCTTATTAAAGCCTTATTAAATGCTTTCGAAAACATTGGCATTCCATTCAGTCAAGAAATAAATAAATAAAGGCACCAAACATAATGTTTAACCCTTTAAAGGGCCGTTTTTTTCTAGTCATGATATATTAAAATATTTTTGAGATTGAGATTAACTTAAGAAATGTGATTCATTTAACAAATTAAATAAATTTTATTTGATTAATTAATTTTGTTAATTAATAACTAAGCAGAAAAGCAAAACACGACATTTTATGCGTGATAAGGAACAGACGCATGTAAGTTTCTGTCTTTTTGAAAAATGTATCAAAACTTATATCAAACTATATAACTTCATTCGAATATTGATAAATTTGGTGGGAAGCCTACTTCCCATATCTCTTGAAAGGGTTAACAGATGTTAAAATAGACTTAACCATCACCAGTTAGATAATCATTGTGAATGTAATCATTTAAAAAGTTAGTAATCTTTGCGATAAAGTTGGGTGCCAAAACTGGCTAGTTTTATATGTGAGTGTGAGGAAAAATGTACAATTTTTACCAAAGCTTCAAAACGTAACAAATTTTTTTCAGAATGTATTTTTGTGGGCTCGAAGTATATGTTTTCTGTCAAAGTAATTATTTTTTTCCTCGATTTTTAATAGACAAATATTTTTAAAAAACGTTTGAAAGGTGATCTTGTATATGCAGCATACAATGAAAGAATTAAATAAGAATCAAATTATTGCACAGAATGATTAAATTGGGTTTTTTGTTCTGGTTGTATGTTTATATTTTGAAAATATTGTATGGCATTTTAATTAATTTTTCAGTACTAAAACCTTGAAAATAAATTAATTCCTGCAAATATTCTTGTACTTTTTTTCCAATTAACATTCTGTTCATGGTTCTGATTCAGTTAAATGCATTGGACTGTTCTTACTGGAATCGCTATCACATGTGTTAGGAATTATTTTTAACTAATCACAATTTTTTATTTGGGTGAAACTTAGTATTCTTTTAATTCACTCCTATTTAGAAATTTTTAATCCTTTCTGTCAAAGGTAAATTAATGGATTCTCTGAATAGGAATAATTCATTGGGAAAGAATTCGTTTTAGAAACTATGTGTGACTGCGTTGTTAAATTAAAACCACAGAACTTCATATGTTACATTTTTGGAATTGACTTTAGTTGATGAGTTGTGCCATTAACTTTGGCTGCTTTCAAATGTAAGTAAAGTTATTTGTAATTTTCTTAAGAAATGTCATTAAGAAATTGTCGAATTTCTGGAACCTGTTTCGTATATAGACATCTCATATATAAAACTTATTCTTCAACGTTACTGGGTTTAATTAGTTTTTAGTGAATGAGAATTGTTTCACGATTGTTTATTTTGTTGTCATCATATTTTTAATTATTTAGTTTTTTGCTGATTTTTTTTGTTTGTTTAGTTTGAGTTGGTCATAATTTTTTTCTCCACTATCACTTAAAACTGCTAAATTGACTGCGAAATATAGGTTGTACTTGAAATGTTATATTGCAAAGTTATGTAAAACAAAAGGTACGGAATTTAAAGGCAAAATATCTTTAATTATTTCACTGAAATTATTAAATTAAAAAAAAACCTGGTGCAAGATTATTGAAGCCTAGTTTGCCAAAATGACTCTCATTTTCATACTCTGCATCTGCTAACATTTGGGCAATTTTAGACTGAAAAGAAGCTGCGATAACCTGCTTTAATTCCTGTTAATTATTTCTAAGCATTTGATGCACTCAGTCTTTACCTAATTATATGAAATGAAAATCTAAGGAACTTACTATACATAGTATATATATACTTACTATACATAGTATAAAATGAAGTCTCCTGAAAGTGTCTGTACATTAGAACCACAAAAACTCGAGAAATAGTTAACGGATATTGGAGATATTTATATTATTTTGTAGACCATCTATTGGAAAAGGTTTTAGTACATTAAAATCACATCGAAATAAAAAGGGGAGTTTTATATTGGCGATTTTAACTTATCAGCGCATGCGTGAAAGCCCCAAACTGCACAAGTGCAAATAGCGAAGATCTATGGTATTCATACGCCATACATTTCTTTCTTTACGTCTGATTTTAAACAGCGATTCAAATCTCATTTTGCCGAAAAGAAGGAAATCTAACCTCGGATGGAATTCATTAAATGCCAAAAAGATTCGTTTGAAGCACGATAAGGGAAATGAAGAGGAAAGAAACGTTCGGTTAGCGAAAACCAGATAAATTAGGTTCACACTTAGGAAAGGAGAGTCTTGGTGAAAGAAATAGCCGTCTTTCTTTAAATCGTACAATTGTGGAGGCAGAATGAATATTCTGAGGACCGAATTGATCGTCTGTGTTTTTTCTTCTGACATATCATATTTTTACCTTTGTAAGAGTCTAAATATTTCTGAATGTGTGCCATCAAAAAATTGTTTTTTGGATATTTTTAATAATTTCTTATTATATTTTTATGTTTGTTGTTGCGTAACATGCCCATGTCATATCGAGTGGAGATTAAACTTAAATTTAAAAGCCAATTTTCCTTCTTGGATGATATAACAAGGGCAACGCCATGTGGGTACTGCTAGTATGTATAATTATGCTATGAAATTTCCTTAGTTAGTCGTCATCAAGTCGTACTTAGCTCCATCAATCGGATTCTAAAAAATAACAATGTTCTGCGATAAAACTTAATGAGCCATGTTAGTAGTATATAATATCGAAAAAATATCGTTATTTCTATTTCAATAATCTTATAATGTGCTTAAGAATTGTCGAGCATTTTTTTTAATCTAAAGCTTAGATAAGCAATCATCATTTTCTGTTAGTTTATACGTGACAAGGAACAAAATTTTCTGCCTCCTCGTAACAACCTAACGTTCTGTGCTTTACTGAGCATTTCCTTTCATATTCTGTACCAGCAATAAATCCACCCATCTTGCACAAAAAAAAACACTACAGTAATCTAGAGGAACTGACAAGTGTCCAGTATCATGACCTGTAAAAGAGCCCTCATCCATTTTTCATTAATTCTTCCGCACGTCAGACTTGTCTCCAATTCCCAAAGTGTTGGCTTTCACCGATCCCAAATCCTCTAACGTCCTTTTCTAATCCTTTGATTAATCATCCACTTCTCGAAGAAACATGGCAACCCGTAAATCACACAACCCCTGTCGAGAAGAAGCGTTAAATAATACACTTCTTCTGATCCCTCCCCGTTGCCACACTTTTCACCAGAGGAACGCTGAATAAATGAAATATTTATGTCCAGGGTGTGTGTGTGTGTATCTCGAATTTCTGCGAATGGAATGGCTGTGATGTGTAGCGAATGATACTCGGTTGTGGCAGCTGTCGACCGGATTGCTCTCCTTGTAAGTCCGTGTGATAGGGTTCCCCTGTACAGACTCCGAGGACGTAGTGGGATGATGCCCGGATGCCCGGTTCGGTTACTGCAAGGTATTAACGATGGCATTTTCTTCTTTTTTTCTGCTCTGCTTTATCATGGTGTATGTGTCAGTTTTTTCTAAACCGAATCGGCCTCTCCCTGTCATTGGAGGGAGATAAAAAATTTAAAAAAGGAAAGTGAAATAAATCTACGATCGCGAATTTCAAGTTATCATGAGAGAACATTATTATTTTTAAGTCATTATTTGTCTTAACTAATGCAAGTCTTTAACCAGTTTAAACGGGTTTTATATATATATATATATATATATATATATATATATAAATGAAAATGGAACTCGAAATGCGTTGCTAAGCGCAAAACTAGAGAATGGCTCGACCGATTCGGCTAATTTTTATTTTAATATTTTCGTTAAGACACGAAGATGGTTCTTATGGAGAGAAAAAATTAAAAAATTGCGTGGAAAATAGTTAAAACGACACTTTTCTTGCTTCCCCGCCAAAAATGTTCATTTTCTCCCCCCCCCCAGATCAACTGAGTTAGATAACAGGAAGTAATAAGTTATGATTTGTTTAGAAAGAAATGCGCGAAGTCAGTTAATTTTCATTCATAGATAACGGGATGTTTAAAAAAGAAAGAAAATAGTTGCTTTTATTATTAGACGGTATGAATATTTAATCTATACCTGCTCAAAATAAAGTCTGGGCAGGGAAGAAAAAAAATAATAACAAAGGGAAAAAAAGGATTTATAGAAAGAAAAGTAGTGAAGAAAAAAAGGATAGAAAAGAAAAGAAGTGTGTGTGTTTCACCATCATTTCGTCTGTACGAGGCATTTTCCAAACTGTTTTTAAGCTTTTGCATCTCTTGAAAACCAATTTTGTCTTTATTTGTTTAGTGTGTTTACATTTATGAAAATTTGAATATCATCATTCTATAAAAACAGAATTTTAGACCTTTCCCTCCACCATTTAAGTAAAATATCAATTCCGAGACAATCATTGCTCGGATAGAAAGAGAAAGATGAGTAGTACAGAGAACAGATCATCTGAAGAAAATAAAACTAAATAATACTATAAGTGAATTATATGATTATCAAAATTTGTTTGGTTTAAAAATAGTTTGGTGAAAAACTTGTTATGAGACACAGCTACATAAAATATTAGCGAGCATTAATACTGGCGAACCGACTGGTCGCCAATATAATTTTTTAAAGCTTTCATTTTTAATTTTTCCAGCTGGCAAACAAAGTTTTGGAGCTCGAACCGATGTTGAGATAAAATAAATAAATGTTGAGATAAATACGATGACATTCTACGTCAACCTTTTAAAAAGGCATCTGCTTTCAAAGGAGCATACATAATAACAATACAATGCTGGTAAAACAGGTAAAAAAATGCGTGTAATTAAAAGATGTTGATGATTATTGCCATCTATGCTCATTTCCTACGCGATTTTGAGCTTCATTTATTCGTTGCTTTGAATTCTTCAAAAGTCCCTTACGAAAACAACGTCATGTTCTCACATGATAAAAATTATCGTCAAAAAATTTATTTCCTTTGGATGTGCGACGTATTTCTTAGCTAGTATGCGCTAACTAGAATAATGATTTCAATGATATCGATGAATGATTTTATTGGAAATATTTAATATCTCATTGAATAATTTTTGGAAATTTTGAGATATGCCACCATCTAATAAATTGCCAATTTATTTTTGTTTTTGAAATTTAAGGGGGGGGAGATTCTTTTCTAATAATAAAAACATAATTAAATTGTAAAAACTTGTTACAAAATAAAATACATTAATTGCAACAAATTGAAAATTGTGGAATAGGTGAATCAGTCTGAATACCAGCAGTAAAACTGTGTTTACTTGATTCAAGTTAATATCTCTGAACTCTGAAAAACGCGTTGTGTACCTACGATATGAGGATAACAGTAATTTTAGATTCCTTTAAGTTATGTTAAATATGTAGTGATATAACGCTTCTAATGTTTTTCATTGGAAAAATGGCTAAGATTTCTGCCCGAAAATGTTAAAACAAATTAACAAAAATGATGATTTTTTCTAAACCAGTAATTTGTATGCTATGAAATATTATTAAGTACTTATTGATTTATCGACTGTGATTCACTCAATTTAATTTTAACCCTTTTTAAGGCTGTGGTAATTATCTTACCATCACTTTAAAATATTTTGAAAATATTGTAGCTCCAAAACTAACTAGAAACGAACAAAAGTTTCATGTTCTACATCAATATTACTTTGTGTTCAGTTCCTTGTTATGTTGTTTCACCAGAATAATTTGAAATGATGCATTTGGTAATTTACATTGTATCTGGTTTTTCTACCACTTATTTCATGTGTAATTAATAAATTTTAAATTGTGAAATAACTAATAATAAGTAGTTTTACAAAAATCATATTTACTTGTGAAATTATTTATATTTTATAGTTTTCTATTGAATAAGTTAGTAAAATGTCGTTGCTAGTTTGGGACAGTGGAAAATATGTAGTTTCCACCCTGTTATAAACTACAAACAACAAAATTTTAACAAAAATACTTTTTTAGTCATAAATGAGCTTTCTTTTTCCAAATATAACGTAAAATGAAAATTTTGAAAGAAAACAGCTTGTGCCCGTTAAAGGGTTAAAACAAACATAAGTGCGGCCTATAAAAAGAGTGGAATTCGTTTTTTGCCTATAATAGCATATGAGAATTAAATCTTGTTATTAGATACAGAATAATAATTGATGTGTATGTTTTTAATAAACAAAACACATTATTTAATTGCATTTTTTCCATTTTGCTGCAGTTAACCAAGTTGCTATTGTACAGGATTTTATGCAATTTCACTTGGCGGAAGAAAAAAAATCAATTAATATTCTCCCCCCCCAAACAACTTTCCTATTTCCAAATAACTACGTATTTGTCAAGATATCGAGCGAAAGGCCTTTTGAGAGAAATAGAAAATAAACAAAAACCTGTTCCGATGCTGTCATGATTGCGAATATGATTAATTACAACCACCTACGTTCGATGCTCCGATAAATTGTCTCGACTCCCCAGCGCCAGACGCCTGTTTTTTTCTCGGTGACGTCTGAAAGCGCAACACAAATAAATGATTCCCCTGTTCTTGAGAACTGGCTGAATGGACGAAGGGAAATGGTCAGCTAAACAAGATTTTAACGAATAATTTGAAATCATTTGCGTTCATTGAAAATTATAACTTACATACGTTACCTTGAAGTAAACCATATTGTATATTCATCTATTTATAGAAGCAAGGAAAGAAATTTATCTGAAATTTTTTAAAAAGGTCTGATGCTTTGTTTTAATGTGTAGGCTGAATAAATGCGTTTATTTTTTTGCCATTCATTCATCAATTAAAATTGCACTTCATAACATTCATTAATCATTCGCGGAGATTTTATTTTTTATTTTGATCTAACTGTACCCATTACTTACAAATATAAATATTTTTATGCCTGATAAGGGAAAAAAATGTTTTTAATTAAAATTTTAATTGCAGTTGTTAATCATATTTTCACCTTTTTTTTTATGAAACTTATTTGTGTCGATTTTTCAGATTTGTGGCAACTGCTTATTTTTTGAAAATTCACATTAAATTGCTGGTGACTGGATCGTTAGGTATATTAGTTGTGTTTAATTTCGATTAAGTTTCTTATGCTTATCTTGATGCTCACAATTTTCTCAATAAGGAAATGTTAGACCTAAAAGTGTGACAGACATTGAAACCGGGCTACTTTATTAACCTTGCAACTGTTATGTTTATATATGAATTTATCTAATGGACATCATTCGTTCATTAAAAGTCTGATTAATCTTTTAAATTACTTGTTGTATTTTTCTGTAATGTACTTTTACTTTCTGATATCTCATGTTAAACCGAGAGGATAATTAACGGAATGTTTAATGCTTTTAACCTTAAATCTTTGAAAGACAATAAAAACGGTTTAAATTTTATTGCAACATATATTGTAAAAAAAAGATTTTAAAAAATGCATTTTGCAAAATTGTCAGACTTCAGGAAAAAAATTAGGCAATAATACTTTCAGATATCGTTGCGAAAAAGTTTCTTACCGGTGATTTCCAGTGCACTAAAATTTCAAAAAGAAAATTGCTCTGAGGCGCGCATTTTTTTTTTCATTAAAAAAAATGTGCCTTTGTCAAACTTTAAAGGAAAAGAAAAAAGATATGGCCTACTCATCTCTAACGTACAGCATCTCTGTTGTTAGTAGTAGATAAATACGATGTTTCCCTGCCTTTTTTCCTACATATACTTTTAATTTTTTGTGCAACTCATCCTCTGCATTCTATAGACAAAAAAGTTGTCTTGGGCAAGAAAAAGCACATGTTATATTTAATTTTGCAATCATAAATTAATTCAACCATTATTGTGATCAGTTAAAAAAAAAACAAGAAATCTAATGCAGCAAATAGAAAGTATTTTTTTTATCCTCATCGTATTGATTAAGTACTTAATTTATAAATTTCTGGAAACCTGTCAAATTTTTTATCAATAAATTAATAATCTCTAAATTCGTAATTAATTTCCACTTATACATGCCCCCCCCCAAAAAAAATCCAACCAAGGTGTTAATTTGCCAAAATTCTTTTGTCTATAAACTAATATTCTCTAAATTTGTAATTAATTCTCTCTAACACATGCCCTCCCACTAAAAATGCCATGTGCTAAACTAATTTCTTTATTTACATTAAATAAAAAAAATGGCCGATGAAAAAAAAATTAATATGAAATGGAAATGGATTGATTGCAAGCTTTTTGTGATCTTTTTTTTCATGTGATTTTCGCATGATCTGAAAGAAAAGTAAAAATGAAGTGCCATACTCGGTTCATCCAGACACCGATTTATTTATAGAATCTGGTGAAATCGCACAAACTGTCTAGCCTTGCTTTAGACCCTCCTCCCACTCTACACTAAGCGTTTTTATTACTCCCCAAGGAATATTGTTGTGACTGATAGAGATATTATCATGTCTGTAACTATAGCAACTTGCAGTTGGTGTGTATCTAAAAGAGAAATCTGCTTAATGGGAAAATATGCGCGGTCATAGTTCTTTTCATATTGCTTTAGTTATTTCGATTGCTTTTAAATTCATTAGTCTCGATTCTTTCGTTGAAAAGCGTGCATTGGTATAATCAGTGAAAGTAGGATAATTCTGAATGAATTATAATTCCCTATGCTAAATTCTGTATTTTTTTAAAAAATGGTTCAGTTGAAATTTTGCTAAATTATTCCTTTCAATTTTAAATTTGACGGTTTTACCAGTTGAATTGTTTATTTCAGATCATAAATATTAATTGGTATCTTCTCTTTCTTTTTTTCATTACTTTCTCGTAAAAAAGTATACCAAGGGAAAGTATTGTAATTGTCAAGACATTCGACCTTGAGATTTTGACGAACCTCCATGTTGGACTTCCTGATTCAGAAAAACAGAGTTTTGGAATGCGTCTAGATGTATATGAACACCACAATTCCCTATATATGTATGCATAAACAGAAAGATAAAAATATTTTTCTCCTGCAATTACCAACAAAAAAAAGTTAAATTAAAATCATTAACATATTGAATAGGTTTGAAAGCCAACGTCCTTGCACAGGGTTAACGCGTACTGGGTCCGACTCCCAGTTCGGTTTTCTCTGTTTAATTATGCTACACTTTTATCTTTTTTATAATTGGTCTCTTTAATCTTCCTATGTGTAAAGCCATATGATTGGCGCAGTATAGCAAGAAATGGCTCTTGTGCTAAAAAACCCAAAAAACCAACCAACCAACCCAGTTCGGGCATGGTTGTTCTATCTGTGAGATGTGTGGATGTGCCCTCTCCACCCCTCTTGTAAAAAGGGGCTGTGCAAGATAATGTGATGTGTGTATAGCTAAGACGTGCTGTTGGCCGTAGCTGCTGCTACTTAAAACAAGAGACGCATCCTCAGTTTAAAATCGCTGACTGTCCATGGAAAGTGCCATTACAAACAACAACACACATGCTTTTAGTCAAGTTTAAAGGCGGGAAATTATCAGTTTTACTTCATATTTTTATTTTTCTTCCCCAATTAATAGCCGTTAAAAAAATGCCTTTCTTGCTTTTGGCAATTTTTTATCTCTTAACCAAGTCTCACAATCATTAGTTTTTTTCCTCTCCCTTTCTGCATTATCGAATTAATAATAGTGTAAATTCTTATCTGAATTGCTTCTTTTTGTGTGTGTGTTGTGCGATTACCATGTCGCAGAGACTTATTAAACAACAGTTTCGACAAGACTAATCACTTCCTTTCCCTCTGAGCCATAACCCACCTTGTCCCTTGTTCACCCTTGCAGTTGTCATCTTGAGATCAAGCAAATAAAGAAAAAAGAAGAGAGAAAAGGCGATTATAACAGCATTACCATAACGGCCCAGTTCAGGCGGAGCGATCATGATACACGGCTGCTACGCAGGTCATTTACCCTCTGCTAACGATACATGAAGTAATAAGGATCGCGAAAGGCCCATTTGGGCGCTAATAGCATCCACGGTCGCCTTCTGAACAAAGTTACGTTACCCTTTGGGCTTCTTAAAATCAGAATTCGCTTTGATCAAAAGTGAAAAATGGTGCATCCCTTTTTGTTTGAAGATGAAAGGAAAATGCGTGATTCTTTTGAAGGTTCATCTGCTCAAAAGAATGTATAGCATTGGACTTAAAGGAAACAATACCTTAATGGGTTATGTTATTAATAATTATGGATGGGTGTGTGATTATTCATGTTAAGTGCTCTATGGGGATAGTTTGTTAGAGATACTTGATTGCGTCTGTTATTCATTAATGAGCTTTGGTGGATCATTATTTATATAATTTTTAAAATCATTATTTTATTATGAGTATACCTCTGTTATTCAAGGTCACTGGAGGTTCAATTAATTCGTTATCAACAGTCAAAGCGATATTAGCTCTCTAAATTCTTTTGTAAATTATCAAAATTTGGTGGGCGGAAATTCAAACCTAGGAACGATTTTAATTTTCACAATTTTGACTAGAATTTTAATTAAAAATTTAAGTAAATGTAGGCATATTTCCTCTATAATTCCCGAAAATATTATTGCACAAATATGAATTTTACACTTTTTAAAAATTCAGAAAATTATTTCTTTTAAAGATATTAATTTAGTAGCCGTGCAATATTTTTCAGAACTGTGGCAAATTTAATATATATATAATCTTTTTGTTTAATTTTTAACAATACATTACATTGTTACTCAGAATTCAGAAAAAAATTTACATAGTTTCATTAAAGGTTTATTTGTTGAAGGCTGAAAAAATAAAGGGTCCTCTTTTTTACCATGTAATTTGATAAGATTATGCATACTAATTTGTAACTTGGTTTCAGTAGCGCGAAATTCAGAAGGCAAATGAACCACATATTTACATTTCTGACAGCGTCATGATGTCGTAGGACATAACTATATAAGAAAAGTTCTAAGACGTAATTATATAAGTAATGTAAAATAATTAAAATAGCACGGCTCATTGTCTGACAATTGGCTAAATGATATTTTATCTAAATGATTTAACCAAAAATAAATCTAACCAAACTAGCTCTTCATCAAAAATGACTAATAACGAATAAAGATGGTGGACATTCATCCCTAGTAACAGACAAATATTGTACGATATTTTATGAAATTCATCAATATTCGTAATATTGTTTAAAATTATGAAATAGTGATTAAAATCATATAATATCTCACATTATTTTGAAATATTGTCATATGATATCATACATAATAATATGTCATATGAAATATTGTCATACATAATAATATGAAATATTAAAATATAATGTCGCACAATATTATAAAATAATGTGAAATAGGTATTATCCGGAAAATTTTCCTGCTGAAATGTTAACTAATGATGTTTAGGCCACAGTTTTGGAAATTGTATTCAAAAATTGTTTTACATCTTTGATGTTTTCTATTAGCCACCATGCTTCACGGTGGCCGTGCTTTCGGCAAAAATATAACGAATGAAGGGAACTTCGTCTCTAGATATTTACGAAGTGTAGAGAAAAGACGTTTACGTCTTTTGCCATTGATTAATTCCTCCATTCAGTTACTTTCTTCTCTTTTTTCCTTTCGAGTGACATCTCTCCGGCGTAATGAAGAACCTCGGCGACGACATTTCGGGGATGGGAATTGGAAGTGAGGGGGGATAAACCCACGTCAATTAGGATTTCTTTTCAAACTAAATTGTCACTGAAAAGTCATGTCCCTCCGCTGGTGCTAGCAGCCTCTCTTAAGTGTCGTTTGGACCCCATCCAAATGGCTTTTCCACGACCTGACAAAATTGCTCTTCAGAGGATGTTTATTTTCGTTTTTAAAGTTTTGTAAACAGAAAATTTTTGTTGAAAATGGGAGGGTGCATCTCTTCCCCCTCCCTTCTTCTCCTTTTTCTTTCTTTCTTTTCTTTTTTTTCTTCTGTGAAATGATGTTTTAGTCTGTAGTAGTGCGGCGAAGAGGATGGGGGGGCTAGAATTTTTATTGAGTACGCTATATTATAGGTTTACTTTTTCAGTAAACGGTCATTTGTGCCTAAGGCGTTATATTTTATTTGTGTATATATTTATATATTTTATTCTTGTTGGAACAGCCGTTGATTTTTAGTAATAGTGAAGTTTTAAGATTCTTCTCCCCTTCTAAAAAATCAGAACGGCCAATATTATTTGGCCATTAGTTTTATTTTTATTCTTTTTCTCAGAAAGTTTTTAGTGGACTTTTCGTCCAACTCGTAATAAAAAGGGAGAATATTTTCTGTTTGCCAATGGAAAGTAAAGAAAAAAATATTGCTCCATTTGTAAAGAAAAAAGTCATTTCGGTACAAGGAAAGGCGGTGGGGGAGGCTTAAAGATTTTTCTTTGTAAACTTACATTTATAGACATACATAAATGGAATCCTAACATTCCGTAATTAATTTAAGTATTAATATCTTTTATTACAATGTGATGGACATGAAATTGTGATTTAGACTTCTAAGTAAAATTGCATACGATAGATAACGTTGAGATTAACTAGATTGTTAAGATTTTTATCTTAGATTTATAGCATTTAATCATATTTTTTGAATAGTTACTCTGATATAAATCTATTTTTGGTTACCTAATATTTTATCTTTTATTTTGGAATCACAGAATCAAACCTCTTGTCCGAAATATTGTGATATTATAATATTTCAAACCGATTTTGTGTCTCTTTATATGATGCTGAAAGATTTATTGCTTATTATTTTTGCAGTGATAACGTATGCAATACAAAAAAAAATGTTTTAGATTAAAATTTTATTAAATATAAAAATTATTTAAAAAGCAAGAAAAGTACTATAAAATGTTTGTAAAAAATATATATATTTTTTAATTTTAAAATTTTATAATTAAAATTGCAATTACTCTAAAAGCAGTTTTTGAGGTTTAAAGTACTGTTTTTTGAACGATATTATGCACTTAGATATTTGAAGAAAAACATTAATATTCTTTAAAAAAACTGTTATGTAAAAATAATAAATAATAGTAAATAATAATAATTGATAACTCTAGCAACCTATAGAACGCTTCAAATGATTTTTGAAGTATGCATAACAATTTTCATCATATTGCAATTAACTATATTATCCGATCTGTGAACAAGTACCTGGGAGACCGAACTTTGCTTGGCTGGTGGTTTTTTTTCTTTGTGAAATAGTGTATAAAATCCTATCACATGGCTCGTTTAAAGTTAAAGGTGAAATCTAATTGAATTGCAAATGTGGTATCGAACGTGAGAAAAATGCATGGGAGTCTAAAGCCCTAACCACTACTCCAATGCCGATATGCATGTCATATATAGTTAGATATCAATGTTTAGTTTTAAAAAGCAATTTTGTTTGTTAAATCGCGTTTTTTCTGGAAAGGCACTTATATCGGTAGATAAAATCAGAAAAGCAAAACCTTATTTAAATATAAAATTTCATTCAAATAGTTAAAGTTGTACCCATGATATATGATATATAATTTCGAGTCCTGGTTCGGGCATGGTTATTCTTCTGTGTTCTATCTATCAGGTGTGTGAATGTGCCCCCTTGTAAATAGGGAATGCGATAAGTGAGTAGCAAAAGTCGTACTCTTGGCCCTAGTTGACGCTACTACAAAACAAAAGACGCTGATTAGGCTTAAATCGCTGAGTACCTCAGCGAGTTTGACCATGGTAAGTGCCATAAGAAACAACAACATATAATACACACACACACATTATAATTGCGCGTTTAAAGTTATTAGATATCACGTTGGAAATCCTGTTGTAGAACAGCTGCATTCATATTTAAAACTATGTAAGTTTTAGTCTACAGTAATTATGTTAAAACTTTCTTGGCTGTTTGTTCATAAGATCATTTTAATCTGTTGCAGACAATATGACCTAATGATCGCTTTGAAACCATATGTTTCAAAAGAATGAGTCATTAGCCTAATTATCCATCATCTGGACTCTCTTCATGCTCAGTTTTTGAGAATCTCGATGGTAGGATCAGATTGTGGGGGAATTTCGAAAAGAAACGGGAACACTGAATAGGGTTAGGCAGTGATAGCAGATCTCGGAACTTTACTCAGTGGAAAATGGGGAAGAAAATGGAGCCTGTAGAAACGGCGAAATTCCAAGTATTGCAGGTTGAAACTAAATAGTTTCTATTGAAATATGGTTTTTCCTGTGGTATTTGTGAAAGTGGAAATTGTTTAAGAAAAATTCTTGAAAAGTTCTTTTAGGTTGTTGTTATTTTTTCCCAGTAATATTAAGAAATTTTTAGGAATGTCAGCTGGAAAAGAAAGTATTTATATAATTTCACAATATTTAAAAGAAAGAGAGAATGTACATTTTTGATTATATCCGGCTGTTTAAAGCTGCAAAAATTAAATAAATAAATGTTGAGGGACGAGACTTTCTATGAGGTTGATAAAAATAATAGACGAGTTTAAACAACAGTTATTTAATTATGTTCTAAGTTCCACTTCTTACTAGACAAAACAAAAACGAACACGACACTTACTTAGAATATTATCTAATAATGACCAAGAAGAATCAGAAAAAAAAACCTTGATGTCAATAAATCAACGCCATCTGTTATATAAAAATAGAAGCTAATAGTATTATGTAACCTTTACATAATTAAATAATTTATTTTTTGTATTCACTGTTACAACTTTTTCACCAAATTAGGATGGTGTGTAAAAACTACCTAAATGTTTTTAATGTTCCTTTTCTCATTTTCTTCATTATTAATAATTATAGTTGACATCTTTTTATCCTTCAAATTTCTAATTTATATTCTTCATTTGATAAAAGGTAATTTTCCCAACAAATGTAATCAATACTAACAAAATAATAAACCATGTAATCAAATTGCTTTATTATTATTTTTTTTTAATTCAAGCCCTGGTGATTTTTGCTTCTTACCATTTTTGAAAAAAAGCACGAAATATTATTGTATTATATACATCCCTTCCAAGAAGGGGGAAAAATTCTTCTGAGAATACCAATTACCAATTTAAATAAAGGAGGGGTGATGAAGATTTTAAATACATCATGTGTTGGAATTTTTATCATATTTGTCTTTATTTTATTAGCTTTGTTCTAGTGTTCTTTTTTGGTTTATCTGTGTTGTCTCTGTGTTCTTTTATTATCATTTAAATGTATGTCATTGTATCTGGCAATCAATTAAATGTTCAATTGATACATATATATATATGGCAACGACTGGTATCTTATTATTGGCTTGAGCCGCGCTTTGCTGCAGGTGTTCTGTAATATCTTTTCTAAAATGGAAATTGAATTTGTTTGCACTTAGAAGCTTATTAATTTGATCTGCAACGATCATCATGAAAAATTACAATGATCAAAGAAGGCTTAACTGTTATCCTCCGATAAAACTAGTCGAAAGGTTGGGATGAAATTTTTCGTCATTGAATTTCTTCTGCAAAAGAAATTTCGCTTTTACTTTGTAAGGAAGCCGTTAGCTAAATGGTTTTATCTGATGCCAGCTTCTTTCTTATCTTGGTATAGAAATTCTTGGTAGTTGGTTTTCTGGTGAAACTTCTAGGCAGAAAGAGAAAATGCATTTACAGAATTCTTTTATCGGTGCAAAATACCGAACATTTATCACATTATTTTTTTTCGTTCAGAACTTTTTTTTAAAGCAGCTTTGAATATTACAAGGCAGAAAGATATTATTAATGTGTAGGACTTTTTAAGACTTAAAATGACGAAATGTATATTTGAAAAAGAAAATATTATGTAAATAAAATTAATTCATTCTCTTGTATCATTTCTTTGAGTTACATCCATTATTATATTTTCTTTTTATATCAATTTGAATATTATTTATTGATAATATGCATTTATTTGATTGGCGTAGTTATTTTAAGATTCTTGGCGCATCTAGTTATTTGGATCTTTTATTTTGTATTCGTTTGGCGATCTTGAGATTTTGGATTTAAAAATATATTTTTTTAAATCTAAATACTTGTTATCTTTACTATTGTTTGAAATATTATTTATGTAGCTTGCACTTATACACAAAATTATTTAATCCAAATTATTGTTATCTCTGCTGTTGTTTGAAGCTCTATTTATGTCGTTAGTGACGTTTAACAATGAATTCAATAAAGCCATTTTTATAGCATTTTTTTTGTTTATTTAGACACTAGTTTAGTAAGTATTTTATTCTGTTAATTTCATTCAGCTAAAGAATTCGTTTAATTTGAAATTCTTCCGGTTTATATATTTAACATATTTTCCAAAGTTATGATTTAGTATTAACATGTAAGAACGTCATGTTTTGGTTAGGAGGTTTTGATGCCTCCGAAATTTACGGGCAAAAATAGAAAATATGTTTTTCTCTTTACTTTCTTTCCTTTTTCTTTAAGATTAGTTTTAACCTGTTTTTACCAGTATTGCATTATTATTATGTACGCTTCTCTAAAAGTAAATGCTTTTTTAAAAGATTGACCTGATTTTACCAACAATGCTTTTTTAAACTGATTTAAAATACTGAAGGACTGAAAAATATTAATGTTATCACATTACAAATTGAAATTTGCGATCGTAGATTTCCTTTTAAATTAATAGTGTTTTAGTTTTTATTTCATTATTTGTTTCAGAAAATTTTGATATTTTTGGTTTAAAGATATAATCAAAATGAGAAAACTCAAAACATATATTGTAAGACTTCAGAAAATTGTTTGCGTGCTCGTTTATTTTATACAGATCTCAAATTATAATACATTCATTTATTCAGAGATTATTTCTACTGGCTGATGCATTCAGCTTGCATTATTGATATGTTACTTTTTGTGTACTAATAGCGCCCACACATACATTTTTTTCACTGGCATATTTCTCTTTGTCTTTTTAGCTAAAAATAGTATGCTAATCCTTCTATAAATTACATTTTACATCCTATAAAACTTACCGAGGCCACCACGTTTCTGTTGTTGGAGGAACAGAAAAAAAAGCATCTTCGTTCCAAACTTACGATTGAATTCCATAAAATATCACTTGAGATTTTTCAGTCGGCTCACTAACATGCAGTAGGGGGATTATAATTTCCTCTTTGAGCAATTTCTTGAAGAAGAAAAAAATTCTAGGCATTTTTTCGAATGCTATTAACTTTATATTTTAGAAAATGGAGATTTTAATGCCCTGCATTTGCAATTCGATAGCCGCGGTTTTCTTTCTAAATTGAATTCTTCATTCGCACGGGTTTCTGTTTAAAAGTTGAAGAAGGAGCAGAGAAGGCGAGGGGTCATCCCCCTTTAATTCTGAGTTTGCATTTTTTCCGCTCTCCTGTCTTCGTTCCATTACTCTCGTTGCCCCTCAAAATACAGTTGCATTTTCCATTCTTTTTTCTTTATCGTCTGATTTTTCTTCTCTATCTTTTTTTTTGTTTCATTTATTTATCGTTTGGTTTTGTTCAGACTGTATTGTAGTTTTTCGATGCTGCCATTACTCAATGTTATCTCCCCGACAAAATTCAATTACCGTCTTCCATATTCTATTTCTGAAATTAAATTTCGACCCATTTCTCTTCTGCGTTTTTCTTTACGTTCCTTTTTCGAGTGTATTTGTTATCTCGTGGGTGGCAGTAGTGTTGATATTCCGTCTGAAAAGAAATGGAATAAAAATAAAATGCATTCGAAATTTAATTATGATGCCAGAATTTTTACTACAGTGATTGAAGAGGGAATATTTTATGCTCTCTCTTTCTCTCTATATTTTTTAGTTTAGATGATTTTTTTTACTCTAAAGTTAGCCACTTTTGAAAAGTTTTGTATAATATGGAACAAATTTTCAGTTTTTCTTATTCAATTTCGAGCTGAATATACGCAAAAAATATTTTTTGTTCTTCGAGTCAGTTGAATTGGTTTTTTTAATGTTGTTAATAATAAATTTATATTATTTTAAAATCTTAGAAAAATAACTTTTTCATATTACTTTAAGAAAACATTTACTTAAAAATGAGTATTCATTAAATCAAATCTATTTCATTCAACTCTTTTTATATAACTATTTTTTATTTAAATGTAAATAGTTTTTTAATATACATTTCTGTTTCAATTAAGCGCAAACGTCTCCTATATTTGCATTTTTGCATCAGTCTTCATTCCTAAAGAATCGTTATCCTATTTTTTAAATGTTTCAAATGAAAAGAAAAATATTTATTATGATGTTAAGATATCGTCTTAATCGTGGCCTTGGATCATAGTTTTTAAACTTGATCCCATTGAAGATTTGTAATTCATATGGCTTGATGCATATTTAAATCTACCGTTGAAAAGCAAACATCCTTGAGTTAGTATGGAAATATGGGGAATAGGGTGCCATCTTAAATTGCATCTTCGTTATCGGATCACTATAAATAATTTAGATGCGTTTCTGTTGTTCTTGTTGTTTCTTATGGCATTTGCCATGAACAAGCTCGCTGAGGTAGTCAGCGATTTAAGCCTAATCAGCTTCTCTTGTTTTATAGCAGCGGCAACTAGGGCCAGGAGTACGACTTTTCCTACTCGCTCTTCACATTCGCTTGAACAGCCCCTTTTTACAAGGGGGTGGGGGGGGGCATTCACACTCTTTACAGATAGAAACACAGAAGAACTATGCACGAATCGGGACTTGAACCCGGGACGCCCAGATCACGGGAAAGGCACACTACCCATATGTCAGGATGCCGGCTAGATGCGTTCTATAATTGGCTTTGTGTTATTTCAAAATGCGTTGTTAATGTTATATAACAGATTGGCATCAATCCTTTGGTTGCTGAATACTTTTATCCCTTTGCCTGCTACTTATTTTTCAAGTATTAACAGCAGCAAGTGATAATACAAAAATCATATGCACCGTCAGTAGGGCATTACCATTTATTATTGCTACAGTCGCCATCATCTAATTACAGATGGAGTGAGTTTACAGAAAAATAACTGGCAAAATGAAAAAAAGATTTCGTTTCTTTTT
>JAOUZG010002851.1:12621351-12648873 GCA_026289955.1 Argiope argentata
GGTAAGTATTAGCGCATTGACTATTGCAAAGTTAGACTTATTGCAAGTGATATTCCCAAAGGTTTTTGTAATTTCTATACCTATACGATAAAAGCAGATGCCGAATATACACATGAAATAAAATCAATAACTAGCCTTTGTAGCGTAGTTTCATTCATAACATGAAATAAAAAAAAATAACTCTAGCCTTTGTAGCGTAGTTGTTTTCATAACATAAAGTAAATTAAATAACTAGCCTTTGTAGCGTAGTTGCATTCATTCTCTAACCGAAAGCCTTATCTGGACGCACTTGTGCGTCCATAGCAGTTAAAATGGTAATATAGTATGATCCCGAATATCCGGCCTAATGTGACAGAAGGACAGGCCGAGTAGCAAAAAAGCCGGACAGACTGGAGTTCTATGAACTCACTTTTTTGTCCACCAATACCAGAACACAAAGTTTTTATACCAAAATTCACCGATATAATACATGCTTTCTTACTTTTTTTGGGGTACTAACCCCCCCCCCCCCCCGTTTATCTCAAGACACAACGCGGCCGAAGCTCTGTGAATCATAGAAGCAATTACTAATAACGTGTCGAGTTAAAATAGAAGGCACGCTGCTGGTCGTTTCTTATATGTTTATTGACTGCACACCACATTTCAGAAATTTATCGTATGAGAAGTAAGTTAGGGGATATAAACAGCATGAATTCTGTAATTCTATGCAGGGAATATTAACGTAAATCGTAAATTTAATTCTTCAGAAAACTGACTCAAGTTGATTTTATTTTTCACTGATAAATGATTATACAAATATGAAAAGGTAACTTTAAGATAAGAGACAAAACTTACAGTTTTTAGTTTTTGAGAAAATGATTTTGCACACGAAATGTAGGAGCATCGTAGCTGACTCCTGCCATAAAAGAAAACTGGGTTGGATAGTCATGATCCCGATACTCAGTAGTGTATCCCCTGGGGGAACCTCGAAATGAAGTTGAGATGCTTCCGGCTCGATGGTTGGATCTCGGAGGGTGCACAATAGGTGGGAGTCTGACTCCTTCGATCGATGACAGGACGTACTTCCTAAGGGAAGGGTTGTATCGTGGCCGTTGTTGACTCTTAGGACTCATCCACAATTCCCACCAGTATTGCTGTTCCTGAAGTTCGACCATTCAGTTTTTTTTTGGTTTATCCGTATGCTTTCGGGCGGTTTGGAGAGTCTGTGATATGATATACTCACGAGTGTACTGTAATATGATATGTAGACAAGAAAACATTAGTATCTTAATTTTCGATATAATGCAATTCATTAAAAAGAAATTCCCTGGTTAGCCTGAGTTTATCGATGTTACGTTTGTTAACTAAAAGTAATTTTTGAAGAGCAATCCCCCCCTCTCATTATCATTCCAAGTTTTTTAACCATTCATTATTTTGGTTTACCTTCGGTTGGTTTTGCGCCATTGATTTGAATTTCCCCGGGAGAAACATCCCTACCAACTTGTAAATGGTTCCCCTATCCGGATTACATCTCTAAACCGCTGCAGGCAACGAAGGATTAGTAAAAGTTAGGATATCCCTTTCCCCAATTAACTTTTTTTTTCTTTATCCTTTCTCCCAATCCGATTACTTGTCGTCGATTGCGTAAAAAATGAAACTTTCAATGGTGCCTCACGATAGCAATCTGGGCTTGATTAACTAAAGCCTGCAATGTTCTACTGGTATTGATTTGCTGGCCGAGATGATTAAAGAGCGCCAGGCTGGCGAACAGGTCCCACAATTTGTTGTTTGTATTTAACTGGTTTTATGTCAACTGACGAGGAAAGGCTAATTAGGATGTGTATAATGGCTGGAGTTGGTAACATCGACCGTGATGATATCGTTTGAATCTAAGGTGCGACACGATTGTTAAAAAAACAGTATTTAATGTCATATATAGCTCGATATCCTAAAATATGTACCATATTTTAGGCTAATATATAAATGTGAATATTTTCGCTAGGAATTTTTTTTTAATCTCAAGGAGGGTCATGGGTTCGAAATTTGATCCCCATATATGCTGTCCAAATATATAATAATAAATCTCTGTTTAGAGAGATGGGTGTCATTCCTCAGTATAGATCAATATTATTCAGTGTCTTAAAATAAATCTACTATTCATTATCGAATTCGAAAAACCTCCAATTTGCGGTTTTATCAGATGGTGTTTGTATCATCAAGAAAAGGGAACGGGAAGAAAACATAAGGAGATACTGTGTGTCAACGGATTGTAAAACCCTCCATACTTTTGCGCATGCGTTAGGATGGATTTAATTCGACAAAAGAGAGGAATGATGAAAGGGGGGATATTTACATTTAATAATAAAGATTCGCAGTTTTATGAACGCAAACACTACAGGTAATTAGAAATACAGAAGAAAAAAGGCGCTAATGCACAGTAAAATATATCAGAGTATCTATTTAATGTAAAGGGCATGAACATTAAGTTATGAAGAAGGAATAAAAAAAATTCTGTTCTTAAAATTTGGTAATTACTTTTTTACAAAATAATAATTATTATTATTAATTAATATTATTAATTTTATATTAAAATTCTTCCTTTCTACATGTTATTGAATTTTTTCGGCAATGTTTAAATTCCATGTTTTCTGCTTTTAGTTCACCTATTTAATGATATTGTATAAAATTTTCTTCGTACCATTCCTGAACGCTTTTGTCCGACTTGAACGAAATTTCGAGTTAAAAATACGTCTGAAAGAACACACTGAATTCTAAAGTATCTAATGATTGAAATCCAAGGTCAAGGGTGAATACCGGAAATGCTCTCATCGTTCCGCGTCTCACCTCTTAATGAGATGGTATCATCGAAATGTGGTCGTCTCAGAATCTGTTGACGAACAGTATTTACATTTAGCATAAGGATGAATTGAGGATTATTCGCGGAATTGAGAGGCATAATGATCGCTCATTTATCTGCTTACCATCCTTTGACGAAGTACAATCGCAAAAAAGTACTGGTTCTGAAACAAATTGAAGTCAAAATTTTGCCCTCTAACAGTAGTCTGCCAGAAAATTCTTGAAAACCATGTTTTTTTTAACCGTTATTTTAATTTTTAGTTAAGTTTTTATTTCCTCGTTTACCTTAAAGATACAACTCGTGGACACCTTTTTCATATCGAAGATTCACCATTCATATTTCGATGCATCAAAGGTATTTAAAATTACATTGGAACTTAGAAACAGAAATGTTAAAAAGCATACTATATCATCATGAAAATTTTGATTTTTGTTAATGGAATCAAATTTTTTGCATTTCATTTTTTTTTGTACAGAATCAATTTTAAAATTTTTATTTGTATCACATTTCTTAATTTTTTTCTTTCTGTTTTTAAAAGTCTCCCCCCCCCCTTCAAATGAATATATTAACTTTAAAAATCCGAAAATTAATTAATTATTTTTTTCTTTGCGAAATATTCTAAGTCACAACTTAAATAATTGTATTTTCATAGTCAGGAATTAAAAATGTATTTTCCTTGATCGTTTTTTAAAATTTTAACATCAAAATAAAAATTATTTATTTATTAAGTCAATAAAAATAAATTATTAAACAAAGGTAAAGGAGAAGAAATCATGACACTTCATTCTGTTTCTCAATAAATGAATTTGAAGTTCAATCATCTAGTTTCATTTTACCTTACTCTTTGACCTTATTGCGATCTGCATCATTCAATAGGCATTATTTTAAGTAGCAAACAAGACATAAGCTTTTTGGCATTCGCTCTCTTTCTCTCTATTATGTCTCAAATTGCATTAGTTCTAAGAAATTTATTTATTTATTTTCCAACAGCAGAACTGAAACAATTTCTTTCACTCTGCAACAAGAAGAATGGGAGCCCTAAGATCCAATTCCGTTTCATTTGTTATACTTGCCGGCAATTAAGATACATATCATCCGTAGACAATAATTGGCAGCCTTTATGCGATGAACAGAGCCAGCCGAGCCGCGATCATGATTGTCTAACTCGTTCTTCCAACTCTTGACCTCATTTCCGAGCCTGTTTCGGCTGATGTCATCTCCCAATTACCCTGCCTCCGCCATGACAAAGGAGTCTCGATCTTTTATTCGCCAATTACTACTTCTGCTTTTGACAAGTCGCTTTTTTTCCAGAGCTATTTATGGACATCGTAAATTAATTAACCCATGTCAGAGCAACAGAGAGGTTCTGATACTCGATATGGATGTGTTGAAGGGAGAGCAATTTGTTGCCTCCGAAATTGGGGATTAAATTTAGTCTTGTTTGATTGCTCCTGACGGTAATGGTTTTCTAGGTATGTGGTTTGGTGTTATATTTTTGGAAAGTTAGAGTAAACACAGTTATTAAATTGAATTTCTAATTTTATTACATAATATCAGAAAGACCGAGATTCGTTTTGCAGGTTCTTATATAAAATCTTTTTTTTTGGGGGGGGGAGAAAATATTTAGATACGAAACATATATTGCTTACATATCAATAATTTTTTTATCTTCCCTATATATGAACTGGTCATTTAAATAAAAGCAAGTAATGTATATAAAAAATTAAGTCAATTCCTACTTAGTTCAACAAAGAAAAATTTTATTTTAGTTAATTTTTATTAAATAATTACAATTAATATAAATATTTTTTCAAAAAGTTTCCTATTTTCACAAGAATTGAATCCGCATTCTTCCCCATCCGTGAATTAAAAATATTGAAATCCTCACATTTTACCAATTGAGCTACTACTTGTCGATTTCAGAAAACTGTTGTTGTTGCTACTTATGGTATTTGCTATGGACAAGCTCCCATTGATCATATCAGCGTTTATTGTTTCAAATAGCACCAACTAGGACCAAGAGTACGACTTAGCTACACACTCGTCACAGTTGCTTGCACAGCCCCTTTTTACAAGGGGACACAGTCACACATTTTACAGATAGCACACAGAACAACAATCATGTCCGAACCGATACTCGAACCTGGGACTCCCAGGACACGAGGAAGACGCGCTACCTCTGTGCCAGAAAACCGACTATTACAAACTGTGAAACTCTATTTAAAGTATTGAAAACTATTTAAAGTGAATGAATGAATGAATATTTTTAAAAACTGTATTAACATCGAGTGTTATTCACTGCATGTTTTAAAAAATGCATTTGAACTCGAGTGGATGAATAAAAAGTATTTTATTAACGACTGAAAAATTGAATAAGATACATAAATATATATATAGGGAAAGTGTGAACTAACAGAAGGAATTGAAAAAAGGAAACATAAAGCTCAGTACTTTGGTAAATAAAAGTTCAGATAATAAAGAATACTGCTGGTTTGTTTTTACATTTATTTATTCAGGAATGATCTGATACCCTAGGGGATTCTTAGTAAATTTCCATTTTTGATTATTGAACTTTTATAAGTCTCAAATAAAATTTTGTTGGTTTGCCACATTAATATTCTGCTTCAGATTTTAAGGCATTTCGCTATATTTCAACATAAACTATTAACAAGGCTTCACAATCATCCGTCTGTTATTTATCCTGTAAATAGACGATGCCCTTGCTAGTTGTAAATCGATTTTTAATTCCACCAAGATGAAGCATTTCGGAGGTCATCCATCAAACTTTTTTTCAAATGCTCCCCTCTCTTCATCCCTCTCGTAAAGATTTGCGAACGATTCCCAACTGCGATTTAATTAATAAACGTTTGCTACAAACTTGTTTCTTTTGTTATTTTTCCGAAACAGACCGGCGTTTCGTTCATTTCTTTCCTTTTTTTTAGAAGTTATCGAAAAGGGAGATGTTTCTGAAGGGGATGAAAGGTTTCCTGCATAAAGAGTTTGAAGAGAAAACTAATCTCTCGCCACGAAGTTGCTGTACTTTCCCCTCCCCCTTTTTTTTTATTTTCCAGACCCCCTAGAGGATTTTGGGGTGGAAATTACCTACAACTTGATTGCCTTTTCCTCCGTATTCTTTCCTTTAAACTTTTGGGGAAAGAATTCCTTCTCATTTTTCTAATTTTCTTACCCTTTCGTAGTCTAGTTTGTTGAAAAGTTTCCCAACTCTTTTTTTTCTTGAAGATTACTTTTGTATAATTTGTGAATTCTTTCTCTTCTTCATATGAGAGGTCAAACCCTTAAGGGTTTGTCTGGTCTTCGTCATATTGATTGAGACATTAATTCTCGTGACATTTAATTTTAAAACTCATTTTAAGTAGGCAATGTTTGAAAATTGTGATAAAGGATGATTGTAAATGGAAAACCCAACGTTGAAGATTTATCAAAAGAAAATGAAATGTAACCTTGTTGTTCAGCGGAAATTACAAGTAGCATTTGGAAATTTCAATTTAATTCAGTTATAAGTGTTCATTATAAGCACCTCTAAAAATATGAGAAATCAAAGCGATACCATTATTCATTCCATGCCTTTTCAGCATCTCAGATGTGATGTTTTGAAAACCCACAGATATGCATCTCGTAAGTTTATCCCCATCAACTGGTTGCAGAGGAAAGAGGCACCTACTGTTCGGTGTAACATCGGAGGAAAACACATGTAAACAACCCATCAAACCCGTCCTTCAGAAGAAAAAAAAAACGTTGAATGAATTATCTTACTTTGATATTCTTGGTATATAGTGAGAAGCACACATTGAATTCTTATAATTGTATTGAATGTAAAATTTCAATTATTTTTAACTTCCAATGAACAAAAAGGCTGTATATAATGATATTTTAAACTCTACTTTAAATCCAAAATAATTTCCTAAATTTCAGTTTCATTTAACCCATAGTAACTTTATTTTTTAAATGTTCTTTTATTTCCTGATCCATTCCATTTGTTCTAATTAATTCATTCAACAGAGGTTTGTAAAAGGCTTTAGTCAGCAGTTCCCAAGCTCCGAGTGAAAGGATGAAAATTGCTAACCTAAACGAAATACTTTTTAAAAGATTCGTGTGTTTCCCTTGCCTGATTAAACGTGTGTAGAGGAAATCATCGAAATCTCGTTGTATATAAACTCTGTGAAAAAAATATTTTCCCTATCAAAATCTTACGGTATTTAAGACAAGGGATACTGATTTCCCTCTCTTTTTACCCTTATGTTTTTGTGTCACGCTGTGAGCGGACAAGCCTAGTTCGTGTATCTTGTACATCAATCGTAACCTCCCGGGCTGGAATAAAACAAACTAAAAAAAAATTCAGTGTCATCTACAACTTCGGAAACCCCCTCTGCTGTCAACAAATATTAATGTTACACACGCACGCACGCACACACACACACACACACACACACTTCCAACAGACCTGCAAAGTTAGGATATTTATTTATAGCCGTTTTGCAACTCCAGATTTGTTTTAAAGAGTCAAAACGCGTACACAAAACACATAATAGTGAGAGATTATTACTGTATTTGCAAATATTGTGGAGATGTGACATTACAACCTCTGAACGAGAAAGTACATATCATGATTCATATTCGAAATATGCTTATTTTACTTGGTAGTTTTTAAGGCCATTTTTTTCTAGAAACTCAATTCTTCGAATGTAAATTAAGTTTAAGAACGTGAAAGAGCATAAATATGCATAATGGCTACCGTGTAATCATATCGGAAGACCAAGGTCTTCATTATAAAAAAGGAAATAAATGAAAGGCTATCTTTCAAACAATGTATTCTTGACTTGCTTAATATGCACTGCGTAGTAATATTGAATTTCGGAGTTTTCAATGTCAAAAATAAATGAAAATATATGAAATGATATTTTTTAAACAGTAATGTGAGCTTGGTGTGCTCGTAATATTTAAAACCAGCTGGCCTGGTTTCCTCGAAATTGTTTTGCATACTTTGTAAATTTATTTGTGTATTATGCCGTTGGCGAACAATACTTACGGAAGAGCCCGTAGGAATGCGATATTTGGCGATTAATCTCTGAAATGCGGTGAATGCAAAAGGGAGAAAAAAAAACATAAGTGTCCTTTGGGCACTTTTTTCGACCAATGAAAACCTAAATTAGACACTGAACAGCACTTATAGCAGTAAAATTACAAGCCGAATTGCATTTATTTTAAATCATTTCGTTTATGATTTATCTTCCTTGCATGCCTTCATAAGTACGCAACAGCCGACGGTCAATCCCTTTGGTTCCAAATTTTATAAATGCCTATGTAATGAGCGTTTTATATTTCTTAGAAAAGACACATAACTGAAATAAAACGCATCTGTCAGACTTTTTAAATATATATATCTATTCAAAATCAAAGCAAAAGCACAACCATCATTCTCCCTTTGCCACATAAACCCTTCTCATCATATTATTAAAAAAAAAAAACAATTACCATTAACAGCGGTAGTGAATCTAGCCAATCGTTTTCACAGATGTCGCCAATGGCGACCAACATCACAGTCCATATTTTAGATGTTAATTCTGCCGAATTCCATGAACCGTGCTCTATACGTTTTGCAAATATTTTGTTAAATTATGTTCAGACAGAAACTTTCTTTGAATAGATTGCGTTCTAATTTTGCTAGAAATCAACAAATTTGTTAATGCCAAATTCCATCTATCTAGTTCAGAACATTTTTAAGTTATCGTATTCATAAACAGATAGACAAATTGAACAATCGAGTATAATTCCAAAAATCGGAAAAGTCTGAAATGTAGAGATTCGTCGAAATATCGAGTTTGAGTGTGTTTTTTTTAACGGTTATAATAATTTTCCCTTGCATACTTACTTTGTATATAAGAAAGCAATAAACTAAAATAAATTGAAAGTTTTATCTGCACTTGATTAAGCAGATCGTTTAATCACATTTATAAGAGCAATAGTCTTCTCTTCCCCTAACTATTTACTTAACCGCATCTTTTAATTGCAATTTTTTTTGAGCTTTCATATTTATATAGATTTTTGACTATTTAATAATTGATAACGGTTAACAAAAGTAGCAGTTCTTTTCCTATGATATTAATATACCATGTAATATTTTAATTTGTTTCATTTTGAGTCGTAATTATATATACTACTATTATAAATGTGAAAGTTTGGACGGATGGATGACGTTAGTCAATCATGCCAGAACAAAGTACTGAGCGAATTCGAAGGAAATTTAGCACAGATATAGATTATAGTTTCAAATAGAACATAGAGGCTACTATCTATTCCGGTTCACTGAGTGTTTTTTTATTTTATTATTAATTAAAACCCAACATTCCCACCAAAAATCCCATTTCCCCACCGCCAAATGAGTAGAGATTAAAATGTTTTCAAATGGTTATTTTAAACGATTCTGTTTATTTTCTTAGCGTTCGATGCATTTCAAATGAAACCTTGTTAATCGATCTTTCGAATTCATTCTGAAGTACTTTTGAATTTAAATAAAACAGAACAAAGGAAATTAAAAATTTCTAATCTGTATCGTTACTGGCGCAGAAAATTCCCGCATTTGCGTTGCCCCAATTGGCGTCAGATCCTACAAATACACATCAAAATTTCCACGCGTACGAAGTCGTTGTTAAAAGATAGTAATTATATATATTTGATTCATAATTTCCTTCATTATTAATTTGATTAAAATTACTATTAATGTTATAAGAAGTTTCCATTTCTATGAACTTTGGCCATGAACGATATTTTTCTCCTCTGTATCCGATCGACAATTTTTTGAGGTCACTTCTCATTCCGTGTAGCGCTTTGATGAAAGCCAGCTCCTATAATTAGCTGTTGGGCTTTGATGATTGACGATGATTTTATCCAGATTATTCGAAATAGAGCAAATTAAATTTTCATCAAGTATCAAAACCAGACCTATTTTTGAGTTTTTCCAGATTTTATAGATTTTTTTTGTTGTTGTTAATTTTAAGATGTTTGCGTTAAACTAATTAAGAAATATTTAAATTAAATACTATTTTTTTATTCTCTTGCTTCGCATGATGAATAAAGAATTCTGTATCTTCGCCAACGACAAAACAAATCAATAAATTTATCTTGATAATATTTTTATTCGCTACGTCGAATACATTTTTGTTAAAACCCACAAGAAAGAAAGATTTTATGACCGCCGACTTTCTTTTTTTTAATACTAGCAGTACCCACACGGCGTTGCCCATGGCAAGCATCCAAGAAGGAAAATTAGCTTCAAACGTAAGTTTAGTCTCCACCCGGTATGACATGGGCATGTTAAGCAGCATCAAACGAACATGAAAATATAATGAGAAATAATCAGAAATAGCTACAAAACAATTTTTATCTCACACATTCAGAAATATTTACTCTTACAAGGGTGAAAATATGACATGTCCAAAAACAAAACACAGGCGATCATTTCGAGGATGGATTTCCTTCTTTTCGGCATACTGAGATTTGAATCGCTATGTAAAATCAGATATATACGAAGAAATGTATCGCATATTCATACCATAGCTCTTGCTATTTACACATGCGCAGTTTGCTGTTCCGCGTATGCACGAATAAATTAACGTCGCAATTATAAAACTCCCCTTTTTTATTTTGATACAACATAAATGCATTAAAACCTTCCCTAATAAATGCTCTACAAAATGTTATAAATATCTCCAATATCCATTAACTATTTCTCGAATTTTTGTGGTTTCGACATACAGACGCTTTCAGGAGACTTCATTTTGTGCTATGTACAGATAAAAGTTTCAGAGCACTGTGTTTCGTTGATTACAATGAATATTTAATTTTATTAATTATTTTTTAATATGCATCATAGCACTGTTGGTTAAGCACTGATTTCTATATTAAGTTGGAAGATATAAATCTGACATGGAATATTATCGTAAACGAATTTTAATATTCTTGAGACCGAATATTTCAAGCATTTTTTTTGTATAAATTTATTTATTTGATTATTCATTTAATCATATTTATTTCACTTCTGGGTTTCTTAGGTTTTTAAAAATATTTTATTTTGTGAAGTTTAGGTTTCTTCGTTTCAATCCTTCGTCTTATCTGATAAATTAGTAGCTATTTTGATTTTAGAATGTTTATAAATCATTTCTACGCAAGTATTTATTTCTTTCCTTTTCTTTTTCTTTCTTTCTTTTTTTTTTTGTTCTTATGGTAAAAAAATAATTATTCACAAATTTTTTAAAAAAATTGTAGGCTGTTGCAAATATTTTCGGCATTAATTAATTAATTAATTATATTTATCGATTCAATTCGATTTATTTCCAAAGATATATATATATGTTAAAAGGAACTTTGAAGTATTATGAGCGTGTTTTCTGAGTCGAAGGCCTAAATATTTTTGAATTAAAATCCAAAGGAAAAAGAAACGCATGCTGTTGATAGTACTCTTAATGAGAGTGTTTCAGTATCATTTTTAAAATGTGTTTTTAAGTATTTCCAACTTATCGAAGCCATAAATCTTTCCGTTCTGTTTACTTTTTAAACAACCAGCATAATTTCTGTTAACTTTCGCAACAACTGGCCTGATAAATTTTTGATTATCCATTCGCTGAATCATCAAGGGTGAAAGGTCCTTCTGGAATTGCGTAATTTTAGGGGGCGTAAGAACTGGCTGTGCATCTGATCTACGCGTATTGTAAAATGAAGTCTCCTGAAAGCGTCTGTTTGTTTCAGCCACAAAAACTCGAGAAATAGTTAATGGATATTAGAAATATTTTTATCCTTTTATAGAGCATTTAGTGTGGAAAGTTTCAGTGCATTTAAATCATATCAGAGAGGGGGAGAGAGTTTTATATTTGCGATGCGCGAAAAGCCTCAAACTGCGCATGTGCAAATATCTAGAGCTCTGGTATGCATATGCGATACATTTCTTTGCTTACTTCTAAATTCAAACAGCGATTGAAATCTCATTATGCCCAAAAGAAGGAACTCCCAACCTTGGCGGGAACACATTAACCCTTTATCTAACTAACTATTTTATCCATCAGGTTTTGAAATCATCTTTTTTTGAAACATTAGTTAAGTTTGATAAAGAAAAAACACAGGAAGAAGATTTTTTTAATTAATTAAAATAGTTTAATTAAATAAATTATTAATGAAATATTTTTTAATGTTTTTATGTTGTTGGCATCTGTTTTGTATTTGAAATAGGCCCTTCGTGTTCTTTCAATTATGCTTTGAGAAAAGATAAAGGTAGATAAAGGTTTAAATGCCAAAACGCTTCGTTTGTTGAATGATAAGGAAAATGAAGAGGAAAGAAACGTTCGGTTAGCGAATATCAGAGAAATTATGTCCACATTTAGGGAAGGAGAATCTTTTGATGAGCAAAATAACCGTCTTTCTTAAATCTTTCTTTGAATTTCTTAAATCAACTGAAATTGCGGAATGATTTTAAAAAAATGACTCAAATCTCATTATGTCGAAAAGATGGAAATCTAACCTTAGAGGGAAGTCATTAAATGCCAAAAAAGCTTCGTTTGAAACACAATAAGGGGGAAATGAAGAGGAAAGAAACGTTCGGTGAGCGAATATCAGATAAATAAGACCCATACTTAAAAAAGGAGAGTCTTGCTGAGCGAAATACCCGTCTTTCTTTAAGTCGCACGGTAACTAAATTGCGGAGACAAAATGAATTTCCTGAGGAGCGAAATGATCGCCAATGTTCTGTAACCGGACATATCCTATTTTTACCTATGTAACAGTCTAAGTATTTCTGAATGTGTGCCATAAATAAAATGTTTTGCAGTTATTTTTGATAATTTCTAATTATATTTTTATGTTTGCTTGCTGTTGTGTAACATGCCCATATCATACCGAGTGGAGCCTAGATTTAATATAATTATACTTCCTTATTAATGCACGTTAATTTGCCAAATAAATTGTGCTATTGTTTATAAGAAAAAAGAAGCTGCCGTGCCATAAGCAGATCCGCTCCCGTGTTGTTCTCCCATCAGCCAAAACAGGTACAGCAACGAGACGCTTAGTTCAGCTCTAAATTCGAACCCTGATGCAAAGTGAGCAATCAATAGTCGCCAAGCAGAGCTATGCAGTCCACGGATTGTTACGCAATTCAATAGAGCGGTGACTCATTCGTGGGCGGAAGGAGGAGGGGGAGAGGGAGGAAGTTCTATTTCCCACTGGGGTGAGGAAATCCCGTCGGCACAGCCTGTGCTGTCACATTCCGTTACAGACGGATTAAAATGATGGAAAAGGGGGCATGGTTCCCTTGTCAGTTCCCTCGCACGCACCCTCTCGAAGAGTGTGCGTAGTTTTCTGGGTTGAGAGGAGCACGGTTTGTGTACCTTCGAGAGAAGTCGTGACGACGCTGATTGGTTTTTGAAGGAGATAAGATGGGACTTGTTTCCTTCGTCGGTGATTAGAATGAAGATGTCGATGAGGATCCAATTTTTAATTGCATAGAGTCAATATGAAAGCCCAGATGATCAGTTTTAGTCCTTTTCGATTAATTTCAAGTTGCGTTAGATTAATGTCTCATTCTGAAACCTTTCGAGAACTATTTTGAAGCATGAACAGACTTTGAAAATATCAGTGCCGGTATTCTCCTCGCCAGACATTCATATCGTGCCAAATGAAAAATATCTTACCTTCGATAATGCATTTAATGACGAAACTTCGGTGGAATCTGGCATCGAATTCATGATTTTTCGATCTCGAAATCGAAGTTTTACCGCCTGCTGGTTTTGGCAGTCATTCATTGAAATTGTTTATCTATATAATAAATGTTTCATTTCATTTAGAGTGCATGCCCTCTGCACGTAACTTAGAGAAGTACAGTAATTGTTACTTCCTAGAAAGTGGAGGAGTGTTTTTTCATAGTATGACATTAATATGGAGTGTGCTATTGTCTAAAGGCAGAATTCATATTTAAGAGCATTTTCATACTTCAGATTTCTTGTAAACAAAGCAGCTTAATCTTTGTATCATGGTTAGTAGAAAGAGCGTATTGAACAGCATTAGGGATGGGGAAATATTAATATCGTCTGCTTATTTAGATTATACGTTATAAATATGCAAACATTGTGCAGACAGTCGTTCTAGAGTTGGAAATTAGTATAAAATATACTGTAAAATTATTTTAATTTCTTTTATTAGCAATAATTTATTTCCACTTTTTCGTATAAGTCACTCCTCCACTTATAGAACGGGCCAAAATTGTCCCATTGATAATTTGAATGTGCACTTTTTTAAATTTTGTATGATATTGATAAGCTAACAAAAGGGATGATAGTAAAAACATTGATTAAATGTTTTTTTTAACTAAAATTAGTTTAAATCAGAATTTCAATTCCTTGTTTGTAAACATTTCATTCTGCCATTTCTCCCCCACTCCTTACTAACATGATTGAAGATCATTTATACACTCTGTTAATAAGGATCACTCTATCTAAATAAAGAATAGCAATATTTAGTTCTGCAAACAATGGTGTTGACCTAATTCCTTTGTCACATGTTCCTGTTTATTATTATTATTATTGCTTTCTTATTGCTTGACTTTTCTTTTATTATCATGTCAGAACATGATGTTATTTTTGGGATTAGGTTTTTGGCATCAACAAAAATGCGTAGGTGAAAAAATATTATTATCTGCACGAGCATCTCAAAAGATCAGTTTTAATAACACGTTGCCATTGCATTTACAAAGGCTCTAATTTTTTAAAAAATAAGTTAATGACTACAGCCTATAAAACCTAGAAAAATGTCGTTTTGAGCACGTGATTATATGAAAGGAAATAAATAGGAAATGTGAAGTTTTTTTAAACAATCAATGCGAGACAAAGGTTTTTTGATTCGTTTTCAATACTAAAGTGGCTCATTCAATGAAACGATTAAAATGAAAAAAATATATAATTTAACTCACACGAGCACGTGGTGCTTGGCCGTTCAAGAAATGATGTTCTGACTTGATACATTGAAATTTGCGTAGCAGATTTCATTTTGATCTGTATTTGATTTCGTTTCGATATCGAAAAATAAAGAAGATCTAGAAAAACAGAAAATTTTTAGAAAAAGTATTTCCAAGAGATAATTCTTAACGAAGTAATTGGATTCCTTCAAATCCATCATGATAGAATATTTTCAGTCTGATGCAGTGTGTTATTTTTACTCGTTTTAAACAATGATCCTATATATTTCTTCCGATTAACCAGATTCTGTTCTGAAAGTTATTCGTTTTATTTCTTCTTGTACGAAAATTATTCGTTTTATTTCTTCTTGTGCGAAAATATTATGATATTTTCTGGAGATGAAATTTCTGCATGCGCCCGTCAACACACGAACCTCGATTCTTTTGAGAAAAGAGAGGTTTCTATTTTCTTTCTTTTGACATAGCAAAACACCCCGAATCCACTCTTTCGGAGGGGAGAAAGCAAATTTTAAAAAACCCTCTGATCCACTGTACCATTTTTTCCGCCTCTCATCAAAAAAGTATTCTTGACACGTTTCACTCCAAACTGCCATCGAAATGGTCCCAGTTCCCTCCCTGTCTCCTGTCGACGTCTCTCCACCCCCTTTTTTATTTTCTATTTAAAAGGATGAGCATAAAGTACTCTTCGACTGGGTGCAGAAGTTCTAGGGTTAGCCTCAAGATGGTGACGTCATCTGCAAAAGGCGGAAGCATGGGTGAGATGGAATTCGGCATTCTTCACATCCCCCCCCTCCCCCCTCCTTTTCTTTTTTTCTTCGAAACTTGCATAATGTACTGACATTCGGTTTTCCCCCTTTTCTCTTTTGTGTAAGCATCTTCTAGGTTTAATACTCACAAACTTGTCATCCATACTTGAAGATGAAATCAGGTTTCAGCCGTTGCACTGAGAACTAACTACTCATGGAATTGCCCTCTATTCCTTTGGTTAATCTTGTCTGGATTCTTATTTCAGCTGTGCATTCGTGAATCGTGTATAATTTATGAAAAATTCACTCAATATTTTAATTACAAGCAGTGATTTTCAGAAAATGAATTATTAATGGATCCACGACGTTGTTAAGATACCATTGATTTTTAAACGAAAAGCATTCTCAAGCAACTACTAGTAATTAATTAGCAGGCAGTTTTGAACAATACAAACTAAAGAAACGTTGTTCCTTTTATCTCTTTTCCACCCGCATTTGATGATGATGACGTGCCCGCATTACAACGGAAGAAGGGGTGCAGTAGCTTCTGAGGTGTCGACCCCTAAGTACTCAATGGCAGAAGTCTGACTTCTAGCTCATATGAAGTTGACACACATTTATCGCATTCGCTTGCATAACCCCTTTTTACAGGGGGGAGACATTCACATACCTCACAGAAGAACAACCATGCCCTGACTGAGACTCGAACTCGGCACGCCCAGATCACGAAGAAGAGGCGCTACATCTGTGCCAGGACGCCGGTCCACCCGCATTTTTTAAATTCTTGTGGTCTGTGTTAACTTTTAGTGGTAGCGGCTACTCCAAAAAACGTTAATGAAAAAAAAAATAATGCAAACTTTACTCTATATCCATAATTTTTTGAACATAATACGAAACTATATATTCCTGTAGAAAATATATACGGATAAACTGATGGTTTAGAAAAATGTGTGGTTATTTCAAAACATACTCGTTAAAAGTCGTCGAATAACTGATAAGTTATAATAACAGACCGAAAGCACCTTTATTCTAATTGGTATTATTTCAATCCAATGACGCAAGTATTTAGAGATATTCTACATAATCTAAGAGTTAGTAAAATTATTCTCCGATTATATAATTTTGTTTATGCCATAATGTATGTTGAGTGAGAAGTTTATTTCTCCAAACGTAAATTTTTTTTAAAAAAAAGCTCTGTTATTCAAAATATTTGTTATTTAAAAACTTATAACGTTTAACTTAATCTTATAACGGTTATCAATACCTGTTAGTTAAAATTAATAACGGTTATCAATATCTGTTAATTTAAATTAATAACGGTTATCAATATCTGTTAGTTTAAATTAATAACGGTTATCAATATCTGTTAATTAAAATTAATAACGGTCATATCTGTTACTTAACTTTTTTAACATTTATAAATATCTGTTACTTAAAATTTTCAACGGTTATCAATATCTATTATTTAAAAACTGTCTTTATAGGGATTAAATTAAAATGAATAAAAAATATATCTGGTTTGGAAGTTAGAGGGAATGAAAAGGTTCTCAAAACTTTAATTGTGTGGTGCCTCCTCCCATTATGTTTAATATGTTTACGGATATAAATATGCTTTTTAATTTAAAACCATTATCGATTGGGTTAGCTTAACAAAAACAAGAAATATAAAAAAAAATAAAGTCAATTCCTAGTTAGGACAACAGAATTTTATTTGTTATTTTTTATTAAATAATTACGATTAATATAAATACGTATGTGCATATGTAAGAATCACAATATTAAGTTAGAAAATAGAGAGCGAATTTCCGCGCAATTTTCCATTCTTCTTCCCGACACGTAGCTCTATATTAAGGTTAAGTGGGAGAAATAACCAACAATTGATAACAAAGATTTTAAAGAAAGAAATCAGAATTGAACCTAAAGCTTAAAATTTCCTCAATTTTATTTTATTTTATTTATTTATTTATTGAGAAAAATTCTTCATTCTAACCATTAATCCACAACTACTAACTCACTATCGAAAATCATTTGGATCAAACGTACACTTAAAGTAAAAATTTTCTAAAATATTTCAATAAATAATTGATTTTCGCAAGAATTAAATAATTACCGAAAAATACCGAAATCCTCGGATTTTTCCGATTGAGCTACTGTTTGTGGATTTCAATTTCAATTACAAACTACTAAAACTTTAAATAAAGTATTAAATTTAATAATTTAATTAATGAATTATTGTTGGGGAAAACTGTATTAACATCCAGTGTCATCCAGTACGAGTTTTGAAAAAATGAAACTTGATTGGATGAATAAAAAGTATTTTATTAATGATTGAAAATTTGAACAAGATGTATATAATGAGAGTTTGAACTAATAGTAGAAATTGAATAAGTCTGATTTATGCCGATCAGTAATCCTATATTATATTGCCTTCTTAACTTGTATTTTCGACCAAAAATTTATGACCGACATTCCAGTTTGTACCACAGCTTATTGTTGGCCATGAATTCATTCCAGTGGAATTTACTTATTTCCTTGGCCCTTAATCTTTCTGCCAGTGATATCTGGTGCCCTTTTCACCTTTCCTTCCCGAGATCTTTCCTCTTTTTGGGCGATGAGCCTCCTCCCATTTGTTGGGAGAACAACTTCCTTCTCGCTTTCCGTGAAATCCTTGCCAATTGGAACATTCAGATAACAGTTATTACTGAAGTTGCTACGCGAATTCGACCTTCTGAACTCCATTTGCTTGTTTTTCATTATCAATTTTACTGGGGACTTTTCCATCGTCTAATTACAGCAGTCATCAGATTCTGGAGTTGGCAGTTTCTGTTGCGACGAAGGGAATACTCTTTTCTTTGCAGGTTTCAGAGAAGCTAGTCTCTTGTACAGCGCAATTGTGATTTAGAGTCTGCATTTGCAGATAGGGCCAATTACTTTTGAGACGAAGTGAATCGTTGTTATTTAAATGGAACTTTGCAATAGTATAATGCGTTTCGACATATAAGAAATAGTAAAAGGTGAAAATATCAGCTCGTGAAATACGGAATGTACGAGAGAATTGTGATTGCTTGGAAATGAAGTAGTACCATTCAATTTTGTTATGTAACATGAATCAAATGCTCTTTAAATTAATTTAATTTGAACACTGGAAAGATGATTTTTGGTTAAAATAATACAATTTTTATTCTTAATTTCTATACAATATTCTTTTTGAAAATGGATTGAATTTTATTTCTATGTTTCTTAGAAAATTGCATTCATTTTTATATTTTCAAAATTTGAGCTTTGATAACATTTTACATATTTGGACGCTATTTTCTTAAATTCTCTTTTTTTTTGGTAAATTTTCTAAACAAAAAAAAAAAAAATTAAATGGATATATATATATATATATGTACAACTTTTGGTATAGTAATTTCTTAATGTATGATTCACAGTTTTTGAATTATAGACTAAGCAATTTTTCAGTTCAAAAGATTTTAGAATTGCTTTAATGCTTCATAAAAAGAAGAAAAAAATTTAACAATTAAGTATAAATATTTAAAGATTGGATTAAAAATACACCTTATTTCTTAATTCAGAAACTGTGTAGTAATTTCTTAAATTATTTGTAACATTTAGAATAAATCACATAATTTACTTGGAGATAAACTTTTTTTTTCATTTATATACCATTTTACCAAAAATATATGTATATTTCAGTTTCTAAAACAATTTTGGTTTTTAACTAAATATATATTTCAAGGATGTTTCATTTAAAAATGTGAGTACTCTATTACATATTTTTAAAATTCGTTTCCAAATTTCTCACATATCTTGAATAGTAACTAAATAAATTTCCAAGTAAAAATCTTTTGAATCAAACTAAAGTTTCATCTTGTTTTATATCTTCCCGTTTCTAACGTCTTCCATTTGTTTGTAACACTTCAATTTACCCTCTCAGATTAAGTGAGAATTAATGTGAGCAATTTCCTTGTTTGCCTTCTAATCTTTATGGGAAATTTTTTAATTATATATAATGTATTTTAGCTTCTGATGTTTGCAAATAACAACATAGATATATATTTTTCCTTTAATACTGATTTTTTTTCAGTATGAGGGATATAATATTTATTTACTAAGTTATTATTCCATAAATGCTAGCCAATACCTGCCAACTTATTTTGTATCTCAGTGTAATGCTATCCAAATGCACAAACATTTAATTTCATTATCTACTGTAACGTGCAGCTGCAAAGGCCTTTGCGTCAATAAATGTCTGTTTTGCTACGGAATCCTCCAACGTAAATAAAAAGCGCGATGCTCTGTAATTATTTCGCTCTAATCGTTCCGCGCAGGTGTACTTGAAGGGCTTATCGTTTGCTCTGCTCTTAGATTAGGGATGGGACTATTTGACGGACGGACAAGGAGGGTTCTTGTGTCGTATCTCCGGGGCAATAAGAAAAAGAATCAATGAAGAGGCAGAGGGAGAAAGTTCTTTGTACGTGCCGCCCCAGCTCTCTCGAAATAGTTTTCTGAACTCCGGCATCCTCTATCTTCCTTTTCTCCTAATCGGCGGGGCTTCCTCTTTCCTCCGGTACACTTCCGGTTCCTGTTTTGTCCTCACTCGCACGTTTCCAGCAGAATTTGTTTTTGTTCTTTTTAAACATTCTTTGGGATATCCGAATTCTTGTGGCTGCTGGCTTGGTGTGCGCGTGAACTGGAATTCTTTTGTTATTATAACGCAGATCGATTTCTCTTGGGTGTAAAATTGCGCAGGTGTGGGTGGATTCTATAAATGTTACGGAATTAGAATAATGAAAATGAGAATCATTTATTAAATAATGGCGTTACGTTATTTACAATTTTATAATTCGTTTTTCTGTCTTTTAGTATTTATTATCCTTAATGTGTTTAATTTATATAGTATATTTTCAGCGATATTAAGATTTCATTATTTAAATAAATATTTAAATGAAATCGCCTATGCATATTTCAATAAGTCATGCCAGAACATCATTTCTTGAACGGCCAAGCACCACGTGCTCGTGCAAGTTAAATCATATTTTTATTCAATTTAATCGTTTCGTTGAATGAGTCATTTTAGCATTGCAAACGATCCAAAAAAAAAAATTTTGTCTCGCACTGATTGTTAAAAAAAATATCCCATTTCCAATTCATTTCATTTCATTTCATATATCTTTTGTAAATGCAATTGCAACACGTTCTTAAAAGCTGATTTCTTTTAGATGCTCGTTCCGATAGTAAAATTTCAGTTTTTCGCTTATGGATTTTTGTTGACTCCAAAAACCTCATCCCAAAAACAACATCATGTCCTGACATGATAATAAAAGGCTCTTGATTTTTTAAGCTTAGCATACACTTTGTCTGTTGTTGTCGTTGTTACTTATGGCACTTGCCTATGTAACAAGCCCCCTGCTGATACAGCTGCAAATTTAAACCGAAAGGAGCGTGTCCTTGTTTTTGAAGCAGCGCCAACTAGTGCCAAAAGTACGACTTAGTTACACACTCACTACATTCGCTTGCATAGCCCCTTTTTACAGGTGGGCAAATTCACACTCCTCCCAGATAATACACAGAACAACCATGCCCTAATCGGGACTACACCTGTGGCAGGACGCCGGCTATAACGATATATAAATGTCGTTATTGGATTTATTGTTATATTTTGAATAAATTTACTACAGTAAATATAAATTAATGTGATAACTTTTGTTTCTGTAGTTCATGTTTCTTATTATAAAAATTTTCTTAGAAATATCTGAATTTCATTTTATTCCTAAAAAATGTTACATTTGATTTTGGATTTGGTCGAACCATTCATTTTTAATTAATTTTTTTTCATCCTATAGCTTTAAGCGTGGTACTGTTAAAAAAAAATGTAAACTTTCAAAGTATTTTTAAGCACTAAAATGAATCAGGACCTTAATAAAACGATTTCTCTGTATTTTGGGTATTTCATTTCTCCTTTCGTACTGCAGTTAGAGAAATATCTGTTTGAAGTCAGACAAAAAAATTAACATTATTGTAGTCAAAATATCAAAATTGACGAGCAGTAAACTAGTTTATCAATAGTTGCTTGTAATAAATCTGTACTCATTCTTATTTTTTTTTAATTTAAATTATATTTATTTTTGTATTTGGCACTGTTTACTTTAGAGCTCGTTTAATTTTATTAGCATCGATTTAATGTGTAGATAATATTTTCGAGTGTAGAAAATTAAAAATCGATTACGGATTATGAACTATCTATTACTAATAAATTCTTGATTCTTTATTCTTGAAAAAAAAAATTGAGTTATGAGTGAATTAATCTGCGTGGACGGTATCTCTATCGTCTATCATAATATTAGTATATTTGTAGAGAATCTGTTATTTCACATGCTTTAACCGAAGTGTATGCTTATTTTTAGCGACTCGTTAATCATGTTATTTACTTAAACAACTTAGTAAATTTGCAAAGGGCTTATCAAATTGCTATTAAAACAACAGCAGAATTCCGCAAGGAAATTAAGGGGGAGGGTAAAGTCATCTGTGTCGTTTTAAACAAACAAACAACGAGCAATTCTGCAGTAAATTACTTTTTGATTAAGCAGCATAGGAGGTACTGTTTTTTATTATATTTATAAATTCTTCCATTTCCAAATGTTCATTACTTTGAAGCCACGCCGTGTGCCGAAAATAAGATGTACTCAGTTCCACTTTTATGATCTCAACAACCACATGCACTACATCACGTCTCGAGAATAATGACTCATTTCGAAAAAATTACACCTCAGCTTGATGTCTTTTTTTTAAAGCATTTTTTTGCTCTTTTTTTGTTTTTGTTTTTTTATCTTGGTAGGTGGGCAACACTTAATTATCGTCCCTGTGACGTTCAGTGCGCAAGTAAAATTTGGATGATGTTGTAAAACCCGAAAGTCATTTCGCTTCGTAAGCAGACATTAATTAATTGTGAATTGAAAGAAATGACATCACGGAATTTTATTTTAGTGGGCTTGTTTTAAGATAGATGACATTAGATTGATTTAAGGTACCGTTTTTTTCCCCCACTGTTTTGATTTTTTGTCTCCGATTTATATTTTTTCTTGTAATTGTCCTTAATTTAAAACTAAAGAATGAAATAAAAAATAAAATTAAATCTCTGACCGGAATATCAATAGTTAGAATCTCTCTAAATGTTAACTGGGACCGCTATGGATTGATGGTAAGGTCTCGGCTGCGGAATCTGAGGGCTGCAGGTTCGAGACCCGATTCCAGGAAAGTACCGTCGTGTAAACAGATCTTGTACACATTAAATCCGTCGGAGCCAAACGTCTTCCCGCTGATGAGGCGTGGAAGTTTGGAGAGGACTGCTGGCTCAGGTGTCATCCACATCAGCTGACCGCGGTTCAGAATTCAGATGTCCGTCTTAAAATATTCCTAATGGCGCTTTAAAACGGATCGTTGATATAACTAATCTAAAATAAATAAAAAAAAGCTTGTGTTAAGTAAGATGAAATCAAAAAAAGTTAATCGAGGTATTAGTTGTCAATGTGCTGTATGTACGTTGTCTTTCTTGATTTCAAAGGCGCTTCGGAGTAAAAGTTCCATTGCAAATCCGTTACCTTATAAATATGGATGTGCTAACTTTGGTGGTGTAAAATTACAACAGGAAAAATTGAATGGTGATGTAATAATTGAAGGAAAGGGAAAAAATATATAATAAATATAAATATTTATTTGACTATTGTATTTAAGTTTTCTGTACAGTTTACCGACTTCAATAAATTATTATTCAATTCTACTTCGAGCACATCGACAGCAATTTAAAAAAAGGAAAATGAAATCCACGATCGCAAATTTTAAGTTCGAGTCTTTCGACAACGGTAATATTTTCTCTGTACATAATAATATAAGAATTAATGAGGGTCTACAAAACAAGAAATAAGGTCACATCTGTCATTTATACCTTTCATATATCTCTTTCACCAAAATTATTCACAGTCGCTTCAGATTTGAATTCACTTCATTTCCCAGCGCATCGTATTTGGAGAGTTTCCAAACAAATACCGCGAAATTCTATCGCATAAGTACGCCTGATGAACTGCCTCATGAGGCCTCCTCGCTGTAATACCGAACTGGAACACCCCCACAAGTAAGCGTTCTTTGTTTCTTCCGTCCAATTTCGACCCAGAGCGAATAACGGAAGTAAACACCCTCTGGCAATGGACCAAGAATATGGGTAGCATCTTTCTCTCCGATCTCTCCCCCCCCCCCCCTTTGGAAAAAGTCAGCGCCGCGCTTGTCAATCAATACAGCCAAAGTTCGTTCCGCGCAGAGAGCAACGACCGTTTTCTCCTACTTGTGATTCCACCATTCCTATGTGCTGTTTTCGAGGATTATCCTCATAAAAGGGTTTTACTGTTATGGCCTGGTGGGTTGTCCTGTGTTGCATGGGTGGGGATTAGCGAAGCAGGACGGCCGTGTTTCTTAAATGGCAGGCTCGGTGGAGTATCTCCGAGGAAAGTCGTTCTCGCTTTTCCTCGGCGGCTTTTGTTTTTTGGAGCTTCCGCTCCGGAAACCTGCGCGCCTCAAATGTGGCATAAACTTCGGTATTTTTGTTGCGTCTACCGAGATGTTCCCAGGAGATAGTTTGTAACACTTGAACTTGCTCCTGGTTGCGGTTGCTGTTTTGTGGTTTTTCTGGTTACAGATAAGCGGTTTCGAGCGATTTTTTTCTTACTATTATGTACTGCCAGAATTTATTTGGAGATCTAGTTGTGGTCATAAAAATAATGCCAAAAGATTTGTCGTACTACTGTGGCTGTAATTGTTGGACTAACTGTTGCAGATGAGAGATAATGTTTTGTTGATATCATGTAACTTTTATGAACTGGATTTTTCCAGACAGATTTTCTTTATGATCAAAGAAATATTAACAACTTATGTCACTTATTTATTAAATGAGTGTTATTATCTAACCACTGATATTTCCGTAGTTTAGATTTGAAAGGTTAAATAAAACAGCTGTAATTTCTGAACTTTAATCTGGTATCTTTTGTTTCCAGATACGGTACACCAATTACTGAAATGTTATTTCAATACAATTTAATAACATTGTTTTAAAAACTTTCATTTTATGATCTGTAGTATTAATTTTAATTTGACTAAAAAAGAAGAAAAAACAGTAAAAAAATTAAATCAATTCCTACTAAGGTCAAAATTTTTATTTTTGTTACTTTTTTATTAAGTAATTACAATTGTTGTTGTTCTCATTTTCTGCTTTACAACCGAAGGAGAGGTGCAGTAGCTGCTGAGGGTATGGACCCCTGAGTACCCGAAAGCAGAAATCTGACTTCTAGCTCACACACGTCTCAAACCTTTTTTACAGGGCGAATTTCATTCATTCATCCGCAAATCATAATTTAGATTTGGAGCAGACAACGATCACATCTGACCCATTACCCCTAGTGGTATTACTCTCGACGTGGAAGACTTTGTGACAATGACAGATTTAGCGTCCACCACACATAAACACACACAGTCTTCGGCTGGCGGGTTCGAACTCGCAGCCCAAAGGATGTGAATGCAACGTCTTACCAACCAGACTAACACTTCCTATAAATAATTGATCAAAATATTATACTAACGTCAAATTTTCAGTGCCACTTGGGGTAATGCAATGCAGATTAGAAATGTTTAATTTTATTTATTATGTATTATTTTAATTCGGAAGTACTTCAAAATGAAGCCAAAAAATCGATTAATTATAGGGAGAGTGTGAGCCAATAATACGAATTGAATAAAAAAAGTTTTAGAAAAAAAAAATGCTTTAGCTTTTAAAGTGAAGGCCTTAATAATCAAGTTTGCACAACATCATTCAGGTCAAGTTCTAAAGGAAATAAAGTCAGAGGAACATTTGTTTTTGAAGGTCAGTTTATATTTCTGGAACAAATTTCCCTGTGACTGGACGATAAAATTTTACTTTTGATAATATTGTTTTGGACTTGAAAATGATCGAAGCTTTACTTTCGCCAGAAACGATAACAGTTTTTAAAAACATGGATTTAGTTTCATAGCTTACTGGAACAGTAATCGATTCATTCAAATTAACGTGTGATTTTCACGAAATTACCTTAAATTTTTGTGCTCCTTATAAGTGTTGAATGAAAATAAAGATTTATTTAATAATTTATTTAAAATTGTAAAATAATTTTAGATGAAATACAAAACTAGAGTTATGGAACGCTTTTTTTAAATGAATTTAATCTTTATTTTCATATTCTTTTATAATAATGGTGATCAGTAAAAAATGTCCAGATCTTCTGGTCATCCGGACAATTCTGGATGACTGCCATTGTGACAGCTTAGGCGAAAACTGAGGGTGGAGTCGAAATATACGCATCTGTCCCCCAACTTTGCCATAAGTAGGTATATTTCGCCTCTTGAGTGAAAATAACTCAACCACTCCTAGTAATATCTATATCCATTTGGTAAGCGAGAACCAGCTAACTTGTATGTCAACTGCAAAAGCATGTACTATGAGAGATTTAATAATGATATTATAAGCTGAAAAATCATTTCAACATATACTGTAATCCAACATTTTTTAATGCCTATTAAAAATTTCTTAAAGCAAGAAAATACTGCAAAATTTAATTTAATTTTTGATTATTATTGATGGTACGTTTCACACTTTGATGAGCTTTTTGATGTATCGCCATATTCATTACATTGACTTTCTAGATTGAAATGACAATCCTCTATGATAATGAAACGATGGAAGTTAGGGTTGTCATCCGCAATCGATTAATATAATATGATGTAAAATATAATATGAAAAAAATTATCATTAATCAAAAATCCGAAGTTGTTCTTATGTGTCCATTGTTTCTGGTAATAGAAAATGTGCAATAGATTAGCAATAGGATTTTGTTGATTCAAATTTCATTTGGAAAAAAAATAATACGGGAGAAAAAACACATTTATACAGTGCTTATTAAATGTATCAATCACATACACCAATTTAAAATGCGCAAAAAAAAAAAAGTTAGGTTTTTTATTGCTACATTGTAACAATAATCGAAGCATAAAAAAATTCATTAAAACGCTGGCATCATTAATATCTCATTTTCATGTTTTGTTTTTGTTACCATTACATAAAATATTTTTTGTCATAAATTTACTTTTTTTATATAGAATGTGACTGCCAAAAAAAAGGTTATTGCAAGTCCAGGTCTATTTGATAATTATATTATCATATTTACCTGTAAAAACAGAATTAATAGCCATCATTTTATTGATTCAATATAATATTTTTATTATGGATTCAATTACCTCTCAAATTGCTGGCTGCTAATTTTTTTCACTTAATAATATATGCTGATATGTAAAATAAAATGCATGCTATTTTTCATAATTAGCCGCTATCTATAATAAACTGCCGGGCGAATGTTATCACTACTCCGTTGTTCATGGAGAATGCTAATGTCAGCAACATCTGGATGTGTTCTTCAGATGTGGCAGGTGCCTCGACTGGATTATCTTGGAGCTCGCCAGATAGGATCGTTTGTCACTTTTTCTTTTTGAGCGCGTTCGTTTTGCTTCCATTATCTCGGTGATTCTCAGTGCTGAGGAAGAGAAAAAAATAATAATAAACCGTCGCTAGTCTTTTTTTTTCCCTTCTTTTCTTTTCTTTTCCTCCCTTGAATCGGGACAAATAATCCTGGAATTCTACATGCTTGTTTTTAATATATTATTATTTCTTGCGGCAAGAGAGAGGGTGTCATTTTTCTTTTTCTTTTTTCAAATATCTTTCGGTTGTGTTCAGAATACTTACAATTTTTTTTATATCATGGAATTCGTTAGAGAATATTTGAATGTGGTGATTAACTGATTACATGTTTTTTAGTAAAACGACTAGACGTTTCAGGATGTTCCAGATTACACCATTTTTTTTCTCCCCTTCTTTTTACTTTTTTCTTTAT
>JAOUZG010002851.1:12652676-12665911 GCA_026289955.1 Argiope argentata
TATCTATCTATCTATCTATCTATCTATCTATCTATCTATCTATCTATATATATATATATATATATATATATCCCGTATTTTATTCGCTGCTATACAGTTCTTCGATTGTGATAAAACTTGGTCAATTTATTGCTTGCACTTACTCGAATGTTATAGACACACGTATTGACATTTATTTTGAGCACAATAAAATGCACAAATAAATCGTATCACGCCTTTCTGTGATTCAACATTATTTTAAAATTGACAATTGAATAAATAGAAACGTTAAACGAGCGGCTGGTGTCATTCGGAGTTAAGTCGGTTTTACACTCGGCCAGTTACAAGACGGCAAGCGGGCAGCACATGCGTAGAAAGGCTGAAAACTGCTGTTCAATCGATGGCAAATAATTGTCCTGACGAGACAAGTATAAACCGCTGTATAGTATTTTTTTTTTTCTTACTGCGCATGCGTATTTAGAATTTGGCGTGCTTTTTTTGGCGAGAAAAAAATTGATCCAACCAATTAATTCCAACTTTTTTTTGATGCGAGGTTATTTTTTTTCTTCCCAATTCATTTGCCTTCTCCACCCCCAATAGTTTTCAAAATTTAGGCATATCCGGCATTTTAAAACGATACGTTTTGAAAAAGAAAAACTCAGAGACGCCAAAACGGCGATTTATAACCAAGAATGGAATGCTTGAAACTATCTTATGAAATTGTAGCAAACATAAATCAGCCCCTTTGTATGCAAGCGCTGCTCATTTGCCGCCTTATAAATGGTCGAGAGTATTGAATGTCTTGAATGTAAAGATGGTCGAGAGTAAACCCGGCGTTAATCGTACATATATCAAACAAAATAAAATTATTATGATTGATGCCAATCAATGCGAGTGTAACTAAATCGAAAACATTTATGCGAGCGCTAATTCCCCCCCCCCCTTCTTTTCATTAATGAAAAGTCATCGACACAAGTTATTCATCGTGCACAATATTTTGGCTGTGGTTAATCGCATACATCGTTCAGAGTTAATCTCACACGTTTAAAATAGAATTATTATTATCGGTCGTGTTTTTCAAATGTTCAGTTGTAAGTTGGATTCGGACAGCCAAGACTTTATTTGTTTTTGCTGAAGACGGAAAAACAAAATATACTGCCTACCCTAAAGCACTTGAATAAAAAAGTTTAAAAAATATTAAATAAACATCACTTATACTTCTCCTTTTTTAAATATCATTCAGTTTCAATGAATGTTTTCATTATCGACAAGAAAATAAATATTTTTTTATCATTCCTGATTAAGCAAGATTGCTATTTCTAATTCCAAACGATATTTCCGAAATTATTTCTACTGCTGCCACAACGTTCCGGGTACTTAATTAATTATTTTATAACATCCCTGTTGATGAAAAGAATACTTTGCTGTATGAGATCTAAATTTTAATCTTTATAGTAGATAATAAATATTTAGATTTTTGACCTTGCTGTCGGTCGAACAATATTTCAGTTTTATTTAAATGACTTGACATAATAATTATTTTATTTACCATGCAAACCAGGCCAAAAAACTGGGTGCATTATTTTTGTTATTCGTAAAGGATTTTTATTATTCATAACTTTATTGCTTGTGAATGATTTTTATGAGTCATAATTGATATCATTCTTTGAATAATATAAAATATCCGCCAAAATGCATTTTTTAAAAATCACTAGCTTACTTTTATGTGTATTTAGAGATTACTTTTTTAAGTTTCTTAGTAGTTATTAAAACATATAATGTAATACATTTTATACACTGTAATGTAATACATTTTATATACTGTAATACATTTTATACACTAATTGATCTCGGCTTGTTTAATGCTTCTAAAAATGAAATAAATGCTTGCCTCGTTTTCCTCTGTGCCGTTGCATTAGAAATTTGTACACTTAGATGTATTCCAGAAGTTGGATTATTAATTTAAAATTTTCAGAAATTAATTATCAATTAGTCTATTCTTTTAACTAATTCTCAACGAGTGTTGTCATCCAGTGGTAATTTTTTAGAAATAATTTATTTTAAAATTCAATTTGACAATTATATATATAAAATAGAAAATAATTAAAAAGATATATGTATACACTGTTTAGTACATGCTTGAAAAGGAATTTTTAAAAACATTTTTCATTAAAGAAAAATTATTCTTAAGGAATCTTCATAACTGCCAGAATAAAAAAAAAATTACAAAATACATGAAAACGATTTGAACGATTTTCTTAAAATTCATTTTATAAATTAAATAAATTACTAATAATTTCATTCTCATTAACCCCTTTTTCGTGAGAATTTAATACCCTTAAGTTCAACTTATTTACACTTACTTATTGGGAAATTGTTCTTTATTCCTCCAAAATTTATCCTGAATTTCTAAACTCTTTATTTTAGTTTTATTTCGAAATTTGGACTCTGTATAATAAAGAGACACATTGTCTTAAAATGTTATTTCAAACATTAAAATCAAATACAACGCTTCGAAAACCAATGCAGAGGAAAAAAACTCTGAACTCAATGCGGCAACAAAAACCGCGATATGACTGAGTTCATATCAAATTATGGCATCGTGGTAGTCCGGTTTTTTGCCATTTTTGATGCAATCGTCTTATTCTCGTGCTTACCTTTGAATAATTTTCATATTCATTTCATTCTTTTACTGCTAATGTAATTTAACCTCATAATACCAAAAGAATTTTTTTTTTTTTTGCGAACACTATCTTTCCACTGTCTTCTCTTGTTTAGCAACTGCTATCTTCGAATTCTGGTTTTTCTAGAAAGACCAAATTAATTGACGTACGTCCTCTTCTTAAATAACTTTTGCGTCATCGAGTTGGCACGATAGTGATCTGACAAGATTTTTAAGTAAAAAAGCGAAAAGTGACCCATTTTTTTCCCCTTTCAAAAATAAATAAATAATATATTTTAAAGAAAATGTTTAGCCTTTTGTAATGTTTTGTCCCCGTTACCATGGTAATTGTTTAAAAAAATTGTTCGACAAAAACTAAATGTTAAATTTATTTCATTCAGAAAATGTATGAATTATAATTTTTGAAAAGATATAAGCAAAGCATAGCGATTTTGTCAGCATTGCTGTTCAAATTGGAATATTCTGAAAAAATAAAATAAAATTGATGAAGATTTGATTTTTTTTTTCTCTGAAAATATCGTAGTATGATTATGCTTTAAGCTTCTTGTGTTATTTATGTTCAAGATGGTAGGTTAGCAATGCGTTTTATTTTGACCTTAGTGTCACAGTTTGTGACCTTGGCCGCCTGACCAATATTAATCACCTCAGGCATTTCCGCCATTCGTTGTATGCAATCATATGGGATATCCTGCTTTGCATGTCATGCGGGATAAAATCATAATTTCCCTCTTCAATTAAATATACATTTTGAGCAATCAAGCCCACAATTAGACTGTTATGTAACACTTGCCTATCTGCGCGCAATGCATGAAACCCATCACCAGATTTTGTACAAATATTTTTTGTCTTCCATCGACACGAGGCTAATAAAATGAATTTCTTTATGGCCCTTGTTTTTAAACGTAAAAGAGAAAGTGGTTAAAGCCAATTTAACAGATTTTACTTCCTTAAAGTGTGACAGATTTGTTGATTTATGTCTCTTAACGAGCATTTTCTATTTGTTATATGGATATTATATCAAGCATTGCAGTGCAACTTCAAGATTGTAGTGATTATATTAGGTCGGTAGAATTTTAGTTATTTTGTTTTTATAAATTTTAGAAACTAGAATTTAGAATCTCTTTCATAACGAATTTTCTTTCAGATTTCGTCAAGAATATTATCTGTAATTATTCTAAATAATCTTACTGTTTTCTTTTTTTCATACGCGTAAACCTCAATTTCCTCGTTCCATGTTATCATAAATTTCTAATTTTAGAACGTAGTTTTATTTCTTCTTATAATTATTTATCCTGAAATTTTCTAGGGTGAGAATAATTTTTTTATACATTAAATGATGTTTTATGCTCCGATTTTTCTTAAAATAAGTAGATATTAGCTATACTAAAATAATAACATTTTTTTACATAAATAATTTTGGAAAGTATAAACAGAAAGTAACTTTTTATTTGCTTCTTACTATGCGATATTAAAATTTATTTTAATTTAATATGAAAAAAAATTAAAGATCGTGTTACTTAAGATTAAGAAAAATCTCAGTAGTTTAGAGCAGCAGCAAATAAAACACTTGAATTACTTAAAAAGAGGTTTTCTATTTGAAGTTTTATTTTAGTTACTAATTTTACTTCCAAATATTATGATTCCAGTTATCCTTGAGAACTGGGGGGGGGGGGAACTTTGAAAGGCCTTGAAGGAACGAATCGAGTGGAAAACTTCTTTTTAGAACATTCTTTTGAATTAATATTTTCTTTTTTCGTGATGTGTATTGGATTTCATGAGTAGAATTAGCACGTGAAAGATTAACTGTTCATATTAGTTTAATCATTATTTTCGATTAAATATTAATATATTTAGTGTATAAGCATCGAATTTCACACAGTTATTTGTACTGTCAAGAAATAAAAGTAAGGAAAGAAATGATCGCTAAAAAAGATTTTACTATTTTTAATACCTTATATCAAATAAGAATCTATGTAATCAGCAAATTAAAAACAGTGAGTAAAATGGCAAAATAAGAAGCTCGATTAAAATTTTCATGTTTCCATTACTTTAATTTTTTAAAGATTTGAATAATGCATGTGTTTCAATTAATTCTTGTCTAAATGTTTAAGAAATAAATATAAAATGATAAGCGAAGGCTTGTATATCTATATTAAATTAACTAAAAATTTTTCTACTGCTAACTACTATCACATTAATCATATAAAATGATAGAAATATATTTAAAAACTAGCCGCCTTTGGCGACCAGTCGGTTCGCCAGTATTAATGCTCGCTAATATTTTATGTAACTGTGTCTCATAACAGGTTTTTCACCAAAATATTTTTAAACCAAACAAATTTTGATAATCATATAATTCATTAATAGTATTATTTATTATTATTTTCTTCAGATGATCTGTTCACTGTACTACTCATCTTTCTCTTTCTATCCGAGCAATGATTGTCCCGGAATTGATATTTTACTTAAATGGTGGAGGGAAAGGTCTAAAATTCTATTTTTATAGAATAATGAGATTCAAATTTTCATAAATGTAAACACACTAAGCAAATAAAGACACCATTGGTTTTCAAGAGATGCGAAAGTTTAAAAACAGCTTGGAAAATGCCTCGCACAGACGAAATAATGGTGACACACACACCCTTCTTTTCTTTTCTATCCTTTTTTTTCTTCACAACTTTTCTTTTTACAAACCTTTTTTCCCCTTTGTTATTTTTTTTTCTTCCTTCCCTGCCCAGACTTTATTTTGAGCAGGCATAGATTAAATATTCATACCGACTAATAATAAAAGCAACTATTTTCTTTCTTTTTTAAACATCCCGTTATCTATGAATGAAAACCAACTGACTTCGCGCATTTCTTTCTAAACAAATCATAATTTATTACTTCCTGCTATCTAACTCAGTTGGTGTGGGGGAAGGAAATGAAGATTTTTGGCGGGAAAGTAAGAAAAGTGTGGTTTTAACTATTTTCCACGCAGTTTTTTAATTTTTTCTCTCCATAAGAATCATCCTCGTGCCTTAACGAAAATATTTTTAAAAAATTAGCCGAATCGGTCAAGCCGTTCTCCAGTTTTGCGCTTAGCAACGCATTTCGAGTTGCATTTTTATTAATATAGATTACATTTCTGAAACAGCTATTTTTTATTTATTTTAATTAAGACTTAATTTAACGTTTTATAAAATTTTCCAACCATTTTAAACTAAACAAGTATTTGGGAAATAGAACAAATATTCTATTTCTTAACAGAGTTAATATTCTTATTTAGAACTTGAATAAAAAGATTTATTTTTAGATGAAGCAAATACTGAACCTTTTGCAAATCTAGGAAAAAGTTCCTTAATGAACTTGCATTAAATATCTCCAGAAAACTGCAGACTAGTATCTTGCTTGAATTTAAATAAGCAAAAATGAATTATTTAGTCTGGAAATAAATCCTGTCGAAATGTAGCTTCTGGGCAAAAATATTTCAACATTATCAAAACTTTCCGGCATGCCAAATGCTTCTGCGAACATTTTACTTTTATGTTTTCTGCATTTATTTATTATTGCCTACTTTCTTTATCTATTCCAAATACCATAAACAAACGCAGACTGGTTTTCTGAACCACTACTTATTTTACTTTCCGTGCGCAATTCTTGATGCTGGAATCCTCTTGCATTTCATCCATCCACCGTACGCGTTATGCTTTACTTCTGTGCTAATGGCTTTTCTGTGTCGCTTTTCCACTTATCGGATGAGCTTCCTAATGGCGGATTCGTGATTAACGCAGTTTCCTCCTCTTGTTGGGGTTATCTTTTGTTTGTCTGAGCTTTCCGAGTGTTTTATTTTGTTTACTCTATTGAATCGGAATTGCTATGCAAGTGCGCTTGCAGTTGGTCGTCTTGAAAGAATTGTTTGATGGTTTGATTCTTTAAGGAACGACTGAGACTAGCTATGCTAATTTTAAAGAAGGAAATCGGAATGTTAATTTTGAATCAATTTTCTTTGTTATAAATTCTTAATTGATTCCTAGTGTGAATGTTGATTGTTATTAATTAAAAATATTAAATTTGTAGCAGCAAATCGGATTAGTTTAATACGAACACAATGCATTTTTAAGAGAAATGAGAATATTAGTAAATCATCGTTGTCTTCTAAATCTTTCTTTATTACTAGCTTCCTTTGACCTGCTTCTTCGTAATATTATTGAAACAGTTTCAATTGAATTTCTTTCGCTTAATTTGATAATCTTGGTTCCTTTTTATAAAAACAGTATTATCATGTGAGAACATGATATTGTTTTGGTTTGAGATTTTTGAAGCTACAAAATGCGTAGGCAACAAATTGGCGACGTATCACTTTTGATGCGTCGATTTTTCTCTTTTAGTGTTAATAGAAAATAATGCAGAAGGTTGTCACATTTGGTGATTCATCGGAAAAAAATTATTTAAAAATAGGAATTTAATTTGTAATTCAAAAGTGTAAGTCATCTGTTGTGTTAAGAAATTTTTATCACGTGAGAACATGATGTTTTATTGTTTTCAGGTTTTTAACGCCAGAATATGAGCGAACAGAAAACGGTATTTATCACTTTCGGAGGATCCTTTTTTTAGGATTATAAGAAAATGGTAAAGATGACTGTCACATTTGGCGATTTATCACCAACAAAAAGTTACAACTTGGGACGAATGTCCGCCTTATACCCAATTCTCGATATATCGACGCATGTGTATTCTGATAGTCACATGATTGTTTCAATCTAGTTTAAATTGCTTAAAGATTGAATTTAATTAAGACGAACAATGCCTTAAAAATAATAATGTTCTCATACTATAACATGAAATTTGAGGTAGCAGATTTAATTTTTTTTAAATTTATAACTGTATTGCTTATTGTTAGCCATGTTTTTTTGTTATATTGAACATATTCTATATTAACAATGGTATCAGCAGTATGGAATCATTTAATATGACGCATCTGTCCGTCCTATCTGAAATCTAACTGCACATTTTCACCGACAATTTGAATTATCTTTTTCCTCGTGAAAACTAAATTATCTATTCTAACATTAAAATAATTAGGTTTATTTTACTTTCAGCGGAATAATTACTGGACTGAAATGTGCTGAAAAAAGTAATTAAAAAATAAAAGCATAATCATAAAAAATAAAAAGATACTAGATATATTTCCTATTTTATGTTATATTTTTGGTAGTGTTATTTATAAATTTCACTAAAAAAATTGGTGAAATTTAAAAAAAAATTAGAATTTATTGAAATATTTGAAAGAAAATAAACAGAATCCTCATTCTTTAGTGTTAAACATGGTAGAAAAACATGTTATTTAATATTTTAACATTAAAACGGTTTGAGTTTCATTGTAACAGAGAACAATATTATTGTAAATTATAAGAAAAATGTTTTTAAAATTTCCGTTTGAATTATGGAAGTGCTGTATAACAGCTAAATTGGGATTAATCAGTTTTTGCTTTTTATTGTGATGTAAAAATGATTTTGCTACGATAATATTTTAGAAACTTATAGACAAAAGGGCAAAAATGTTCACCATTTTTCATTAATTAAAGTAACAAAAAAATTACTTCAAAACGCATATTCTCACCTTTCAAAATATATTTCTTGCTAAATTTTGTTGTAATAACCTGAAGAGTACAACAACGACTGATACAAAATTCTATTTGTAGTAGTAGTAATAATTATAGGTAAATTTTTTCTTTTTTTTTATCCTAATCGTGAAATTCAATAATTTTCTTTCTATGATTTTAATTTGTACTAAATCATCCAAAAGTCTTTCTTTAATGATTTTAAAAAATGTATGTCTATTTCATTACCTTAATATACTTGCTGATGAATTAAAAGCTGTGCTGCTATAATCATTATCTTAAAAATTACAATACTACTAAAATTATATTACAAGAGCTGCTGAAGTTCCATTCAAAACGTTTCATTTCTGTTTGTTTCAAGAAAAATGAATTAAAAAAATGTTGTAAAAGAAGGAATAAGTAAACTTTCAGAGTCTTTCGTAAATAAATTTTAAATTAGATTTAGATTAGAAAGATGTTTATCAAAATATCTTTTTATTATTTATGAAGCAGTCTTAAATTTGTGCACTATTTGTTGTTAGGTACATTAGAAAGCTGAATAAATTCAGCCAAGAAAATATTCTTTTACGACTTACTGCTCCTAATTGAAATTTTATAGTTTTCATCTTAAATAACATCTCTTTTGCATAATCTACATTTGCATACCAGATTTCCCGCTCGTTATGCAATAGATTTCTTTTCTTTCCTATTTTATAATGTTTCTCGTCTTAAGTAATATCTAAGCTGCTCGGGGAAAAGAGGCAATCGAATTTCTTAATGTTGCCAATATTCAACTCCTACGATAAAAAGTTAGAAGCCGTTTTTGTTGCTATTTATTGTAATGAAATGCTTAAACGATGACTGAATAAAAACGCAGACGATATTTTTCTCCGCCATTATGTAATTTGGGAGCAAGCCGACCGTAAAGTAAGAGGACCATTATCGTATCGAATTATAGTTATTCGCGACCGCGCCGGTTATTTCCGGTACGTGTAAAACGTGATTTGATGGGCATCTTCTCGGTTATATGATATGATTAGAAAATCGCTTTTTGTTCGTTTTTGCGATTTTTTTTTATTCGATTCAAGATAATTTTTTTAACTGCACGTTCGCTTCAAGTTCTTATCTGTATGCTAAAATAAATATTTGGTTTAAGTTTTGTATTATTTGCCCTGATTGAAGTCGTTGAAAAATGTTTGCTTTGCATTTTAAATCTTGTCAATTAATAAACTGACTTTTTGGAATACAGTTGATGGAATGACTTTTCAGAATTATATGTTCAGTTAGGAATATGTATTTTGGATTTATAAACAAATAGAATCCCGAGTAAAAAATATTTTTTGCAAAATAATTCCTTGACTTCGATTAGCTTATCTTATTCGCTCACTAATTACATTTTATACCTAAAAATTTTACATAAAAAATTTTTGACTTTTAAAAAAAAATCGAAATTATGTTGTGTTTCCACTTAACTGAATTCTCTAAATTCGAAAAACACATTTTTGACATTATTTCTTTTTGTATATTGAATGAAAAACGTTTTGAATTTGATCGAAGAAATTTGGTATTTGAAAAAGTCTAAAATTGTAAATTTCGATTAAATTTTAATGGAAATCTATTCTGAGGAAATTTTTCCTGACTACTCCATGTCTACTAATTGCAAAGAGCTACACGCACGGTAAATTTGATGCACGAATTTAGCATCTAAAATATGAATTCTTATTCTTTAAAGGTCGATATATTTGTATGTTAAATGAATTAAATCATTCATTTTGCTGACTAAATCAATCACGGTATACTATGTTCTAGTGACTACATTGTAATTTTTTTTATTTAAATTTGGCAAAAAGGCGTCTTTTTTACCATAGATTCAATAAAAGATAAAATGAAATCTGCTATGCATATTTCAATGTATCATATAAGAATTATTCATTTCAAGTGTTACATTAAATTAGTAACTTTACTATTGCAAACGATCATTTTGTTTTCATTAAGTAGCTCAGTTATATATTCTGAAAATTTAATAAAGAAAACTTTAATTTTTTTAAAATAAAAAATCTTATTAAAACGTTGAAAAACATTTAAATAACATTATTTTTATAGAGCAGTTACTACTGACCAATTAATTATCTAAGTTCAGTGATCTGCCCTATAAAACGTTTTAAACTATTTCAAATCATGCATGTCGTAATTTGTTGAGTTTATGTTAGTCTAAAAATATTATCAGTTTGAAGCAGCTGCTTGATGAGATAATAACTATTATGCATTCCCCTCGCACAAATGCTTCTTTATTTATTAATTCTCGCTCTTCTTAAATAGAATAGTTATTTTATATTTTAAAATTGTTCTCACGTTATCGCTGATAAGTTAGTCACATTTTCTAATGCTCTTTTTAATTTGTATTAAGTCTAACATTCTATTTAATTTGATAAGCCTAATATTCTATTTAATTTTTTAAGCCTAGTATTCTATTTAAAATTTTAAGCCTAATCTATTTAATTTGTTAAGAATCGATGAAATTTTTAAAGTTTAGATTACATATCGTCTGCTGCTTTGGGTTGTTTTAGAAAAATTCCAGTCGTTTTCCTTGGAACTTCAAACATTTCAGAAATCTTGCAGGCTAAAAGAAAAGACGATGAATACGTGAAATTCTTGCGTGTTTTTGGATTAGACGTTTTCGTGTTCGAAAAATACCATAGTGGATTACTTTCGTGCTTGGAAATGACACTATCGTACACGAATGCTTCGCATGGGTTTCTGTCTTCTGCTTGTAAACAGTTACTTTGATGGATTCTACAGCAAATTATACTGGCGGAAACAAAAAATATTTCATCTCCTTGGCAATAACAAATGTTTACATTGAAAAATGGTAACATTCCATTAATAAACTGTGTATTTTTTTATTTTTCTTACAAAAATACATCATCGAGTAATGCTTGAAATAGATATTGTAATATTAGAAGGAAACACTTTTTTCTCATTTGGGAATAGCATTGGTTTTTTCGAAGTCTGCATAAAATTATTATATAATTTTAAGTGTTAGAATTTAGGATGGCTAATCCGTTTCCTGATATTTTTGTTAATATAAAGCTATTAATTTTTATATTATCTTAGAAATTCTGACCAATCAACTGATTTTTGTAATATTATTGTTAAAAACCTAAACTTTTAAAAGATGGGAAGTAAATTAACGGTAAAAATATTTATATGGAAAAAGTAATAATTCCATAAATTATATTTATTACACAATATTAAACTATAGCCTTCAAATTTTATATCTTGGCACATAATATTTTCTGTAATTATATATAATTTCTAAAAACGGTTAAGATTAAATTATTTTAGATTGAATCCTTGTATGTTAGGTATTATTATATATATAGAATTCCAATGCGATAATTAATCTTTAATCTTTCGTTAAAATATACGGAAGAAAGAAAAGTGGAAATTGAAGCAAAATTATGTTGTTTTTTTTTACTTTATATATTTTTCGGAATTAATTAAGTCATATTTTTAGGAATTAATTAAGTCGACTGGTAACTCGCAGCCTGTTTATAATTCTAAATTTTAGAAAAATAAAAATGCATAAAATATATTTTCTGTTATTCTTTCAAATATTAGAATAGCGAAAATATTGGAATACAAATTATCTTGAAAAATCTGGCATGATTGACTTACATCATCCATCCAAACTTTCATATTTATAATAGTAGTATAGATTTTTATTTTAGCGGAGAATGTTGTAGATAATAATTTTATTGATATGTTCTTATTTACTTCAATTATTTTAATAAATAGAATTTTATTTAACTGAAAAAAAGTAAATCTAAGTTAATGGAATAATGTTGTGAACATTTTGGCGGACGATAAATGGCTTCTGAATATATTTTAAGCCAAATGAATATCAGAATTCTATTCTGTCTCGTCGTGAAATGTGTCGACAAAGAGTGCGAGGCACTTTTCTCATGGGTGACTCTTATTACTTAGATGGAAGTCATTAATATTCTGGCCTAGTCTTACTCGCCAGAATATTAAGCGATGCTAATTATATCAATATCGATTCACCAAAAGAAGATTGGTGGTGTTGTTTACAAATTTTTTCTCATTACAAAATGATTTTATTTTGTCATCCTGCCATCTTTGATTTGATGGCCGTGGGAAACGAGAGGTTCGATTTACAAGACAAGATAGTTTTTATTTATTTATTTATTTTTATTGTTCCTTACGAATCTGCATATAGCAGAATATGAAGAATTATTTTAAAGAATCTTATCGCACAGGAAGTTATTGCATGTGCTCTTCTTGTGTAGAGGGTGTGTCTTTTCCTCATCGGAAGTGACCGCTTATAGGTCAGTGCCCGAATATTGTTACATCATTCTAGTGTGACCGCTGATCGCACTTGAAAAATTCCAACAATTTATGCTACTGTCATTTTTCATACTCACTCTTTAGATTCGATTATGTATTGAATTGTACTCGCTGTAAACTTCAATCTCTTTTTGCTATCATTCTTGCTGTCGTTTAAAAATTGGATAAAATAATTAAAAAAAGATATAATTATATTTCACTTGTTTATAAGCATAGGTTTCGAATCCAATATTTGAAAAGTCTATGCCGATTTTCTTTGTATTTCTTGTTTTGCTTTATAAAGTATTCACGTGCGGTTTTGGACATTGAATTAGGGTTAAGAAAGCTTAATATAGCGTCAGGACTAAGAAATAATGTCACTTCACTCGGAAAAGTACCTACGCACGTTACAAATTGCTTCCCACCTTAATTTTTATTTTGATATAATGTTACTGATGTTAGAATGTATGCACTATGTTACTATTGTTATGTAACGTTACTATCAATGAAGAAACAATTGTGGTTATTTTAGAATTCTTTGGTAGGCACATTTTTCTTTTAATTGTCCATTTTAGTTTTTTATTAATTTTTATTGAAATTTCTCTCTCTCTCTCTCTCTCTCTCTCTCTCTCTCTATATATATA
>JAOUZG010002851.1:12666311-12691902 GCA_026289955.1 Argiope argentata
CTTAGTTTATATATATATATATATATATATATATATATAAACTAAGAGAAACGAATCTGTAATATTCAGTTAAATTTATGTTAAACAAGAGAGTTTTCGGGATATTTTTAATGAATACCAAATCAGTAACTCCACACCCAACTTTGTAACCATTAGGCAGAAATTGGTAGTAATGCTGTAAGAATTTGGGAGATACCTCGATATGGAATCAAAGATACCATATCCTTCTAGAACCTTCTTTGCTTTTTCATGGAAATTTTAAAACTCTCAAGAGACAGAATTCTAGAGCCGAGAAAATTAGCAGTCGTATTAATTCTGTCTTAGCTCTTTTAGCTGCTACAGCTGTTCGTTTTTATGTGTTGCTGGCTTTTGTGTTTTTATTTCTGCAAATTGTATTTTTCGTGCACTTTAACTGCACTATGTTACTTGTTATTCGTTCTTTCGTGTAGAAATATGTATATATATCTTGCTAAAACTGAACATTGCTTTCATCATTTTCCTTCTCATACCTATTTCTGAAAATCAAATCCAATTGTAGCGCTTGCAAAAGTAGAGAGAGTTTCCGTACCTGATAACAGATAGAAATAACAAATATAAATTGCACAATGTGTTTCAAAATTAAATATTGGATGAAAAAAACGGAAATCCTCCGCTTTTAAGTATATGCGTCATATGAGGATGAATTTACTTCATAGCTAGTTGTAGGTGTCCATAATCAAAAAATCTAATGAGGAATAAGATACCTACGGATATTTGCAAGCAAAATTAAATACCTTATTATTATTGTTGTTGTTATTGAACTAATTTATGCAGCTTTAAATCAGTAGTAAGTTTAAAAGTTTTAGAAATAAGTAGAATGATATTTCTTGCTGTGATAGTCTGAAATATTTATTTTAACAAGTCCAGGCTGAAAATATTTCTGAAACGAAAAGTTTAATCCACAAACGCTTCAACTATTTCATAGATTCTTTGTTGAGTTACTTAGAGTGGCCCATTTCTGAAACGTAAGGTCTCATCTAATTAGATAGTAGATGAAACAAAAAGGGTAAGTTGTTAAATTGTCATTACGCACTTATAATGCTTAAGTCTTGAGCCAACTTTTTCCATTTTTCTTGTTCTCTTCAAAAATTTGTCTTTCGTCATTGTATGTGTATGTATTTTTGTTTAATTCTTAATATTTTTGAGATATGATTGAATACGAAAAAAATTCGGTTCAGGCACCGTGAAAGCTAATCTGTGACTTTTCAAACTTGAAAGCTACAGTAAAAATATTCGAAAAATTCGATTTGAAATCAGTTTACTTATTATTATAATAATAAACAAGATAAATTTTGACAATAAAGTTTTGGAATTATTATTTGAAAAAGAAAATTGTTGAAGATATATGAAACGTGTTTTTTTTTTCTTTTCCCTTTTGATCTATTACATTTTTCATTACAAAATAAAATAATGTATTCTTTATCCGTAGCGTACATTTTTCGAGTAAAGGACTGATAAATCTTTCGGTATAGTGCCGAAAAGCGAAACAACAGGCTTTAGCGTTGCTGCGTCCATCAATTCAGTAAAAAGGGCCTAACATCCTGCGTTATTTCTCACAAGAACCATCAATTGTTTTCCAGCAGACCGTCAATAATTGCATGGGTTGTGACTGTTACATTGTCTCGCTTGCTGAACATGGATACGATCCCGTCTTTGGATGGGATAAATCCCATTTGGAGTCTGTGCTTCTTTGACGCCACACAATGAGGGTTATTTTCAGTGTCTTTTTAATCCGGGCTGTGTAATCTTCGGGGATTTGAACACGAAAAGAGGGATAGCATTCTTTATTCCTTGCTATAAAAATAGCTCACTAATTTCAGTCTTGTATGCAGGCGTATGGTAACAAATATTATTTATAATACTATGGATTATAGCATGTATATAAAATTTAAGCATCATAAATTTTATAAGAAGTTAATAAAATTATTTTTGGAATTAGGTTTATAGCCCTGCTTATTGATTACACTTGGCTATTGTTTAGCATAAAAAGCAATTTCCCTAGGAATATCCTCGATACACTGCTAAAAGCAAAAAATAAAAATTTGTATTTTTTAAATGTCATTTTTATATAGAAAAATAGGGTATATCAATGCATCGCCAGTATAAAATATTAGAGAGTCGGTGGTTAGACCAACGATGCATTTTGCACTAAGCGTGGAGCTAGCGTGTGCGAGTTGTTGGTGATGGCCGTTGTTTCTAATGCATATGAAGGCTTTTGCTGCCGGTAGAGGTCTCTCCAATAGTTGTAGAAAGTTGCTTATTCAAGGTAAGGGATCACCATTGTGGGGAATAAATAGGATCGAACTCGCAACGATAGGGTTCGTAGCCGAGTAACTTACCACTAGATATGAATGATAAATCCTGTCTGTATGATGTTGTCTGGCTTGTGAAGCTTTCACCTCAACGGACCTGGAGTGAATATTGCTACAGGCGTAGTATCATAATGAATCCCTTTGAACATCCAATGTTTTTGTTGTTAGCATATATTAATGCACTGTCTGCACTTCAGACACTTTCCATTCCAGTCGCTAGTTTCCACCTCTTTCTGCTACAGTAGGAATCCTATTCTCTTGTTGGCCGGGCTATGTTAGCGTGAAGTTATTTGGTTCCCGAATTTGGAGGGGGGATGCTACTAATTTTCTAAAGCGTTAAAATTATTGTTATACAAAGGTGCTTCTAGAATTTGATTATCGATAAAAATTCGTTAAGATACTGAATTAGGCTGGGAATTCATTAAAGAATTCTGTCTGGAAAATATTTTTATAGGGACTATTTCATTTATCTTTATAGACAATATCATTATATCTAGGTTTCACTGTATTTCATGCTAAGCGAGACAAGTCTGCTTTGTACATTTCGTGGCAATAAACTTCTTTTTTGTCCTCATTTCATTATCATTCTCCTGAGGACTTGACCGGCTACTTTTTTTTTGTTACCAGTTGAATTGTTTTTGTTAACGGTCCGGAAGCCTCCCTGATTGGTACTCGAACGAACAGCAACTTATCTCGCGGTGTAAGTTGGTGAGTTTCTTCTGAGTCTTGACTCGCATACTAATGAGTTACACCATCATTTGGAAGGCAGTATTTCAGAAATCTCACGTGGAAAAAAAAACTATTCATAAATCACGATAATATTTGCTTCTTCGAATTCTCGTACAAATTTATGTGAGAATTTGGTTGCAATTCAAAATAAAGCTTCTATCTACACTGCTGGAATTTTTATTCTGAATACATGACTTTCTTTCTCGGCCATTCATGACGTAGATCATGTGCATAAAGACATTTAAGAATGCAGGTTTTATGCAATGTAATTATGAATTTAAGCACGTAAATAACTGCTTTTTATCTTTATTAAGAAATATTTCAGATGAAACATTGGATGATCCTATTCTTAACTTTGCTGCATTTTTATATTGTGCATATTTGATGTCATTATATTTCCGTTGCTAATAAACAAGTAATATATAAAAAATGAAATCAACGAAGAAAAAATTTATTTTTGTTACTTTTTATTAAGTAATTACAATTAATATAGAAAATTTATTGAAAAATAATTGATTTTAGAAAGAATTGGACTCGAATTTCTCACCTTGAAGTCAAAAATATTAAATCTTTGCATTTTACAAATCTACGCCTGTTGGGGTAAAACAACACAGATTAAAATTTTTTAATTTTCTTTATTCTGTTTTATTTTGAATCAAAAAGGATTTCAAAAATAATCTGACAAACAGATTAATTAACAATGTTTAATTTTAAATGCATCAAACACTAAGAAAATAAACAGAATCGGTCGAAAACATGTTAAACCTAATCTCATTAGCGTCTGGGGAAAAAAAATCTTACTCATTTGGTGGTGGGGAAATGAAGATTTTTGGTAGGTAAGTTAGTTTTTAATTAATAATGAAAACATTGAGCAAATTAATATTTGAAAAAACTGTATTAATATCAAGAACTCAAAAAGTTGTTGATGAAAAAAAATTTAAATCAAATTACGAAAATAGCTTGCTTATCCGAACTCCAGTAAGCGAAAAAGTTTACTTTATAAAAATTGTTATGAATTCAAAATGTCCAAAATATTAACAGAATGGATTATTCTTATGAAAATAATCAAAATAAAGCAACCTGTTTAAATCTTTGGTCATGTTATCATCTACGATTAAAAAAATTCAAAATTACTATTTATAACTTTTAGTTAATAATTTAATACCTCTCTAAATTCTAGAATTCCAGCATTATTAAATAAAATTAGGAGTAATTCTGAAAAGAATGCTGTCGAACGTAATGTGTAGGATTAAAAATAAGCTTTGTGTAATTCATTTCTTTAAAAATAAACATTTCTCGCTTTTTTTTTACAAAGAGAGAGATAATCGATAAAAAGTTAACTGCTTTCTATAAATAAATCAATATTTAATTACAAACATTTTAAAAACATATTATAGTTTTAATTTTATCTCCTAATAAATTTCCGCTGTATGCGACATTAGATTAAATTAAATCACCAAGTAAAATGAAAATGATTTCTTTGAAATCGGTCGTTACCATCCTTCAAATTTTCGACAAGTGATCGTTTAAAAGAGTGACTACTCTTGGAAAATTCGAATATACTTTCGGTTTAATTAAACTACAGCCATCCATCAAATTTTGCAAAGTTCAATGGAGCGAAAGCGGAAGTTTCAGCTACTTCTGTATTCTATTTTATGGAAAAGTTTTATTTATGCTTCATTGGAAAAATCGCAACGCCGTATCGCCATTATTTCCGCCCTTCAAATTGATTTGTATTTATATAAGTAATTGATAATTTTAATTCTCTGGTTTTCTTTTCTTTGTATTGCATTTCCACATAAAATGTGTAATTTTTAAATAATTAATCTGAATTTTAAAAGGCTTTCTACAAAATGGATTTTTTTTAAAAAATAAAGGCAAAATTTTGCTGAATAATAGCAAACGAGAAAGAGAAAAACTTTAAAAAATTACGTTTTATCAGAAAGTGTCGTCTGCTCAAAAGTAAAGAAGGAAAATGTTTTCTTTTTCCTCTAAATTTATTAACGATTAAATTTATTTATTTTGTCATTAATGCCAAAACCTGTTCGAAAAAACAAAAATTAATACAACGTTTGAATGCTAGCCTTGATGTGAAAACAAGAATGTTAAACGAATATTTAAATTAAATTAAGTAGATTTATTAAATTATTTTATTATTAAAATTTATTATTGCATTTTTATTGCTTTTTGCTGTTTTTAATAAGAAATATTATGATAATCAAGTCTAATATAATTTAAATGTGATTTCCTTAAACACGATATTATAAAATTCGCCGTTTTTAGAGATATTTTCTTATGAGTTTTTGACCTTGAATACCGTTTACCTCTTGGGTTTCCGCGTAACTATGAAAATGATTTTAAATTCGGAAAAGTAAATTTCCATACTTCTCTAAATTATCTTATAAAACTGTATCAAATTTCTGAGTTTGTCGGGTCTTTTTGTTTTAAAAAATTCCTCAGTTGGAAACAAATATCTTCAGATATAGTTTTAGAGAGACTCGTTGCCAAGGGTGCATACACGAAGGGTGATTAACGTAAAAACGGTGGTTTAGTGCGAAGACCCGTTTATTCTTGCTAATATCGATGAGTGCTCTTGATAGAAAAAAGAACCTGGTCTACCTAAATTCTAGCATCAGTACTTAATTCGTAAATCAAGAAATTTTTTTATAATATTCGTTCTAATTTTCATCATTTGTATTAAAATTTTTGCAACAATCTACTATTGTAGCAGCCACTATTGACTGTAACCGGAACTGCTGCGCCACCTAGACTAATGAGCGCAAACCTCGAAAACACCAGTAAAGCTCAAGCAACGGGCATGGACGCATCTCAAACTTTTCTATGTGTTTGTGTAATTTGTTAAAATTATCTTCTTGTGTTGTGTGTGACTTACCTTTTTTCCTAATAAATAATTGTTACACTAAACATACTTTATTAGAACCCCCGAACACCCCCACCACAACTGGCGCCCAACCGGTTTATTTAATTTTAACGATTCCGTTGCTTGGACTTTGCTCGCAATTTTTTTTCAGCACTTTTTGACTCTTAAGAAAGTCGTAAAAATTTTTAATATTATTTTTAATTGTTATGAAAACTTGAGGATATAGTAACGTTATAGGATAGCTTCTGAGATTTCCCCAAATTGAAATATATCGAAATGTAAGAGAACATTCACACTTACCTTGTCATTCCGGGAATTTCTAAATCGGAAGAATCGAGGTATTCCAACATGAATTAGATCACATAAACATCGAAATCATTAATCCAGATTTTCTCATTTTCATCATCTTTTTTTTATTTGCTAGACGAGGACACATGCACAGACGATTATATGCAAATATTTACATATTTTATTTTACGTGCTCGAATTCTTTATAAAGCTTACAACAATCTTTGGTTCCGTTCTCACACGAGGATTCATGAACCAAACCCAATCTAAACTGAAACTGAAACTTACATTTGTTACTTTGGGATCATGGGAATTTTTCATGACGACACCACTACGCATGTGCGAAAGTAATACATTATGTTGTGGCCAAGCCAAGAATTCCAACAATAGCAGAGATCTTATGGACTGTGGGGATATTTGAATATAGGCTGTCGTGATATTTGAAACGGATTAGTACGATAGCAGTTTCCTTTATAAAATCAAACTTGGTTTTAGAAATCATACTATTGCAAACTTTTATTCGCGTTTTCGTATTTCATGATTATAGAATTGGAGTTTTATAAATTTTTTTTTCCTTCTCTTGTTAATGCACTAGAGTTTTGTTCATTTTTTGTGTGTTTGTTTATGTTCTTAATTACAGCATATTGCTTTAATATTTTTCGAATTAATTCACGAACTAAATTAATTTAATGAAAGGCTGATTCCAAATGAGTCCCTTTTTGAGAATTTGTTTTAAAAAAATTCAGAATTCTAACACATTTTTAATCATAAATTATATATTAAGGACTAAACCGATTTAAATTTAATATATTTATTATTTATTTTTAATAAATTTAAGCGTAGACATTATTAAAAATTGAAAATCGTGTTTTAATAATTGAATTAATTTATTGATTTAGTTTTCATAATTGGTTATAATGATAATGCTGTCAAATAGTACGTGATGGCATTGATTTTTATAAATCCAGAGTTTTTTGCAGGTTGTAAACGCAATTTCGGCGGAATTACAAGGAAATAATCTATAACTTTCTAAATAATTACGGTTTGCAAGAAGGAAAATGCTACAAGATGTTTTCTCGCCTGATGCGTGGATAATTAATATCCTTGAATGAATCGAGCGTATAAGCACCGCAATCCTTTATTCGTGGGATCCCGATGAGCAGCAAAGAACTGACTTAATGTTGTTTATTATGTCAGAAGGGTGTTTCCTTACGTCGTCTTTGAAGTTGAGAAATGACGTTCTCGAAGTTCCAGTGGGTGTGCCGCCCTTCAAACGACTAGGATGGAAGGAAAAGTTTAAGAAACTGATTAAAATAAACTATCGATGCCCTGTTTTCCTTCTGGAAATACTGAATTTTTTATTGAATGGGTTCCGAAGATACTATCTCTCTGGCGCGTTACAGGGCAGCTTATCTTTAATTTCGAACGCAAGTACCATGTTTTGTTTTTTTTGTTTTTGTTTTTTTGCGCTAGTTTTTGTAGGTTGTAAGATTTTATTTCTTAATATTGCTATTATCACAATATAGGGAGTAAGCTTTCCAATTGTTGTTGTTTGGAGGGGGGAGAATTGGCACTTTGTTTTTTTAGTGAAAACATGATGTCCATGGACAACTGCCTCATCAACATTTAGAATTTTATAATTAAACCCTACTTAAGACAAAATTAAATTTCCCCATCTGATAAATACAGTTAGAACAGAAGAATGTTCTTTAATCGAGATACAAATATTAATCCTCAAAACTAGAGTTTTTAGAATTGTTCAAATCCATTCTTCTTGCTAAAGATTCATCAGAATAGTCAATGTTCTATAAATGCTCGGTGTAGCATTCGTAGAACATTTTGGATCCATTTGGTTAGTACCATTTTGTACAAAATTATGTTGAATGGCTGTTGATATGTTCAGCTGATTTTGATTCCATTATGTCTAAAATAAGGGATGAATTGGCTTTTGTAATATATGGTCTGTACTCCTTTGCCAACGAATCCATAAAACTTTACTTTCAGTGATAAGAGATGAACTTGATCACATATCCACAAGTATTATTAAAAGAATGCACCTTTGTATAGGTTTCAGAAATATTCATTTTAGGCAAAATTTGAAATACTTCGATTAACATTTTATCCTACCCTTTTTTAATAAAAAAATATTCCAAGTTAAGAAAAGCGCTATTATTTTTTGCTGATTCTGGTCTTTAATGATGTTTCTTGATATAAATATTTTCCTCAAAAATTATAACGCAAGTCTCAAACACCGATCAGAGATATGGAAAATTGATCTAAGTCAATAAATTTACCCTCTTTTTTTATGTCAATAAATTTTACAGATAAAGCATGAATGTGTGTTCGTAGATGCGTGTTAAAAACCCATAATACTCTGATATTTTTTCGCTATTGTGCTGAAGCCGAAAGGATGAACCACAAGTTTTGGACCTATTTCAATTTTTCTCTAGGATGTAACAGCATAGGACAGTATAACACCGCATGAAGCAAATACATAACACAAAAATTAATAGTAGAAAATACAGTTTATAACTAAAAAGTCAACACAGCATCCTGACGACTCGAACAGACTTCTGTTTTCTAGTTCACCGAATCTCTTCTTTGTTGTTAGTCTTTCCCACTGCTACACTCGGCTATTGCGCCATCTAGCGGTCAAAAGTTATTATATCCTCCCGCGGAAGTTGGCAAAGATGAGTCCCACACGTCTTGTGCACTTAATTGAACTTTGCAGTTGGTAATATAGAACTATTATTCGAACATTCCTTCGATTCGAACATCCGAACAGACAGATTTCGTCTAAATGGAATATACTCAAAATTTAATAAAAATCTACAAATTTGGTATAAAAGCCATGCGCCAAATTTCATCAGTCTAGATCAAACCATTTTTGAGTTATTCTTGTCACAGATGGATAGACGGATGGACATTTTCCAAAAATGCGTTTTCCAAACTCGAAGAGGCCTCAAACGTGAAAATCCGCCAAAATCTGGAGTTCGATTCTTTTGAAAATTAAAAATAAAATAGGAAATTTAAAAAAAAAATGAAATTACAAATTAAAAGAAAAATCTATCAGAATCAGTGACTAAACTTTTTGGATCAGAGTCTTATAATTTTGTCCCCCCCCCCCCCCCCCACACACAGTTCTCCTTCATCGGGCAAGTCTAAATACAGGGTAAGTCAAAATGAATATAGCGATTACAAACGGCTATAACTATTTAATGAAAAAAGATATATCGATAAGATTTACACAGAATGTAGACGGAACTTCAAAATTTATTAACGTAAAGCGCACGTGCAGCCAAGCGGATGCCTGCGCATGCGCGAAATCGAACTTCGCAACGACAAGAAACCTGTTCAGCGCGGCGTCTCATTAGTGGAAATGGCTAGTCCCGTGCAGAAAGCATTCTCTGTGTTGGAATTTCACAGTTGCCGTTCTGTTATTACAGTGCAGAGAAAATTTCGTCAGCGGTACAATGAAGAACCTCCAAATGCGAACAACATACGCAGATGGCTTCGGATGTTTGACGAAATCCCTGTGATTTCTACCTATGGGGTTATGTGAAAGACAGAGTGTTTGTGTTTCCCTTGCCCAAAACAATTGAAGAACTGAAAGTACGCATTTGTAATGCGCTTGAGTCGGTTAATGAACAAATGCTTCAGAATGTATGGCGTGAAATGGAATACCGATTAGATGTTGTCCGTGTGACCAAGGGAAGTCACATAGAACATCTATGACTTCTGTATATAAAATTTTGAAGATTCTTCTACATTCTGTGTAAATCTTATCGATAAATATTTTTTCATTAAATAGTTATAGCCGTTTGTAATCGCTATATTCATTTTGACTTACCCTGTAATATAAATTATCCAAAACTCCGAATCAAAATCTTTGTGCATATTTAGATGTGCAAGTAATGACCAAATAAGAAATTAATAATTTTAATTCAGTAATTATATTATATTTCTAAACCTTTAATTTTCAACCGTTTTTTTTTTTTTTTTTTTTTGTCAAATGAGAACATGATGTTGTTTTCATTATGAGATTTTGAATAATTGAAGGCAACAAATAGATGAAGCTGTATATTTTGAAGCATATATTTTTATACCTATTTTTACCAGTATTGCATTATTATTATGTTTGTTTATTTGAAAGCGAATGCGTTATTAAAAGGTTGATCTGTTTTTACCAGTATTGCTGGTTTAAATTACTTGAAGACTTAATTAAGTCAAATAATGACTTAAAAATAATAATGTTCTCGCATGATGACTTGAAATCTGCGATGAAGATTTCATTTTATAATTCCTATTATTAGTGCATATTCTTCCTGTATGTATCTTGTTCAAATTTTCAATCGTTAATAAAATATTTTTTATTTATCCACTCAATTTCAAATACATTTTTTAAAAACTTATTATGGATGAAACTGGATGCGAATACAATTTTTTCAAATATTAATTCATTCATTAAATTTAATTTGGTTTTAATACTCTAAATAGAGTTTTATTGGTTTGTAAATGAGAATTCAAATCAACCGGCAGTAGCTCAATCGATAAATGCGAGCATTTTAGTATTTTTCACGTGAAAGTGAAGAATGCGAGTTCAATTCCTGCGAAAATCAGTCTTTTTCTTCTTCTTCTTCTTCTCTCTCTCTCTCTCTCTTTATAAATTATTAATAATGATTACAAATTATTTTATAGAAATAACTAAAACAAAAAATTTCCTTGTTGACCTAAATGAGAATTAATTTAATTTTTTTTATATGACTTGCTTTTAATTTCATCTAACCATTTTCTAAATTAGTTATAAAGTTTTATTGAAGACCGCTATTCTGAAGCGATGGCATTTTTATTTTTAAAGAGAATGCCAAACAATGATTCAGCCCACTAAATTTTATGACCTTCTTCGCTTGATTTACTTGAAAGGTTTCAGGTGCTTTTTTTTAAACAACTTTTTCTTCTTTCTTTATCGACATTGTGCGCGCGTTTAGAAGACCAAAGAATAAGTTGGGAGGGTGTTAGTGTGTGTGTGTGGGGGGGTCCTTCAGCAAGGATCTTACATCTCTCCTGTAGTTTGTTTATATCCGAAAGGTTGCGGGTCTGTCAGTTTTGACTGTTAGAACTATCACATATGTTAGACGCACGCATTCGCCTTGCCTGTGATTCGGACTGTGTCAACCGTTTTTACGACGGTTTCTCATCTTTCGCAGCATAAACAGATCAATCTGCATGTCAGTAGAGCACACACCAGTACATTGTGTGCGCTGGTGTTCGCTTTCCGTGATATCTGGGCCCGAGATTGTCAGCATTCCTTATCCTCTCCCTTCTCTGCAGTAACATAAATTGTGGCATTAAAGAAAAAGAAGAAAAGTAATTCTAGACGTTCCGTGGGTCACTTCCATTCTGTGACTTTTTTTTTCTTTTTCTTTTTTTTATAGCAAGACTGAGGGCTCGTTTTTCAACATGTGACGTACGAGAGTGCTTTTCCTGTTGTGTTTTGTTTGTTTGTTTGTGTTTTTTTTTCGCTGGTGCCCTCTTCTCTTTTTAAAGGTCAAACATTTCCTGTCCTCTTTTTTTTTTCGCTGTCTCTCTCTCTCTCTTTTATGGACCAACTGGTTGTTTTTTGGTGCAATAATAAATAACGGAGCATAACAGTTGGGACATACCAAAGTTTTTTTTTCTTTCGTTCTTCCTTGACACCTTTTGAGCAAAATGAAGAAAAATTGCGTCTTGTCTCAAATTCGTTATTATTTTCTTCTTCTTCTTCTTATTATTATTATTATTTAGCTTTTTGAAACTTGTTGAAAAACCCCAAGTTAATTGAACTTGGGTTTTCAACAAGTTTCAAAAAGCTAAATAATAATAAGAAAATAAATAATAATAAGAAAATTGTTTAGTGTAAATTAAATATTTGGTCACATTTTTGCAGATAATCATAATGTATTGAGATCAATAATAGATAAGAGTTTGAAATATTCATAACATTTTTATATTATAAAAATTATTTCTGGACTGCAATGATTAGTTGCTTCTAATTAAAATTGAATAATTTTGAAAAAATCAAAAATTTGAAAAATATGTATGAAAATGAATGTAGATCAAGTATTTGATAAACATTTTCCTGTAATTATTGTATTAAACTAAAAAATATATATTATCTATGACTTCAGAATATACTGAATGGGTATTTCTAATTTTTACTATGACCAATTTTCGATAATTCAAACAGTTGAAAAAATATTTTGCTGATTACTTCCCTTTCATTTCTTTCCTTCTAATATGACGAATTATTGTAAATCAAATATTTATTGTAAATATTTATTCAAATGTTTATTGTAAATCAAATATTTTATTTAAATTTTCATTTCATTATTGTATTAAGCTAAACATATTAACTATTGCTCGCTACCTAAAAATGTCACAATTTTTGAAAAGTCGGACATATGAGAAAATATTTGGCTAGAAACAATTTTTGCATCGCTGATTTTATACTAAATTTGTGAATTAGTTGGGGTTCAATGAATCAAATGATATAAAATTGAATTGAAATAACCGGTTCAGAATTTCGTAAGTTATTACGTAAATGAAGCTTTTTCGGTTGGCGTTATCATTGCCTTTTCAAAATTGTCACCTAACGCCCATATTTTTTTTTTTATGCTGGTAAACATACTACGAAATTTTAGATCGATGTGATTATTTGATTCGATAAAAAATAAATACACTTTTCTGGCCTCGATCTAGTATTGTAGAACATTCCATTTTGTACTTTGCTCAATAAAATACAATTTTATTTATTGATCCATAAATTGAAGTGATAAAAATTCCTGTAATGTAATATTACTTTTATGATAGCACTAGAAATCAAATATGTATCCTTAGCATAGTAGAGCAAATAAATATTTGTTTTAATAACATGTCGGTCATTCCTTTCATATTTGCAGTTATTCCATTGGGTTTATTTAATTATTTTAAGTACATACAGTATCTGAGTACTACGTCCAGAAAGTCCGAACTCTCTCTCTCTCTCTCTCTCTCAATTCGAATTACAATCGAAGATTTTTTTTTTAAAGAAAAGACATTTTGTTTTTTTATATCATTTTATACATGTCTTAAGGCTATAGATAGAAATCCATGAAATTACATTTCTATATTGTTGGTTCTTTATCTATCTGCAAACAAATTTTTTGAAGCTCGATAGTTTTTGAGATGAAATAACAGCTATGATGCCATAGTTCTACGTCAATCTTTTAAAAAAGCATCTGATTTCAAAGAAGCATACATAATAATAATGCAATACTGGTAGATAAGAATAGATGCGATTAAAAGATTTTGATGCATATTGCCATTTATGCTTTATTCATTGCCTATGCGATTTTGAGCTTCAGTTATTCGTTGCCTTCAATTATTCAAAAAACCCTATGAAAATATCTTGTTCTCATGTGATAATAGTTGAACTCAATTTCATTGAAAAAACTAAGTAAGCAGCTCAGTATCTGAGTACAGTATCTGAGTACTACGGTCCTCGTCATCTGACCGCAGTTGAAAATTTCGAGTTTTCATCTCAAAACAGCCTTAATGTTGCTTTAAAAAATGGAATGTTAAGATAATTAAACTAAATTTATCAGCTTTGGAACCAGTGGGTTTCAGGTTCGAGATTCGATTCTATTGAAGAACCGTGGTTTAAGCGGGTATGGTGCACGCTACATCTGTCAGTACCAAACGACTTACCCCTGGTATAGGATTGGAGAAGGGAAGGGGGTTAGCAGCTCAGGTGTTTTCCTCATCGTCTGACCGCGTTCAAAATTTCCAGTTTCATTCCAAAACAGTCTTAGTGTTGTTGTTGTTGTTTTAACAAAATGGAACGTTAATGTAACTAAAATAAACGGTAGGGCCGGGATGGCCTCTTTGGTAGAGCGTTGGACTCGTACTCCTTAGGTTACGGGTTCGAAGCTCACCGGCCAAAAGATTCCCCGAGTGTGGCGATTGGCGCTCGTTAAATCTGTTCATGGTCGCAAAGTCCTCCATATCGAGAGTAATATCACTGGGGGTACTGGGTCAGAGGTGATCTTTCTCTGTTCCGGGTCTAAATTACGATCTGAGATGAATTTGCATGAATGTAGTCCGCCCCCTAAAAAGGGTTGTGACGTGTGTGTAGCTAAGTCGTACTCTTGGCTCTACTTGTAAAACAAAGAGACGCATTTCTTAGGCTTAAAATCTGCTGATCGTATCAGCGGAAGCTTGTCCACAGCAAGTGCCATTAGTCACAACAACAACTAACTAAACGGTTGATCAATTACTGATATTTTTATTGCGATAAACATAAAAAGGAATCTGATTTATCTATTTTTCAATACACTGGTTCACAATTTTTGCAACATAATATATAATAATGCTTTTTTTAGCTCCTTTAAATCGAATTTTCGTGTGAAATGGACATTTAAAAGAATGGAGAAAGTTGCTTGTTATCGAAATGCATTATTAAGTGCTCTAGTTGTGTGTCTTTTTTTTCTCTTCCCCGCCCCCTTTTTTTTCTCGTCTTGACTGTGAGCGTAACTGTAGGCCTCTTCCGCCCCGGATGTGGAGTGGTTATTTTTCTGGAGTTTTCGTTCCATCGACTCATCTTCGCTCTACCCCCATACGCCTCTTTCCCGGAGGCCGCGAAAATCTTCGAATAAGTTTGGAAAAATAAGTTTTAGTGGGAAACGGAGATTCTTTGAGAGAGCACGTTCCGAAAAAAGGAAAAAAAAAGTACCTGGAAAAAATTATGGAAAAGGGAACTATTAATATTTTCGTCTGTTTTGATTTGATCGGCACGTTCGGCTTGAAATATTCTTTATACAGTACTTTAAAAAAATGAAATTCTCCTTTTTATGTATATGCTTATAGTTTTTTTTATATATTTTTTTAAAACTTTTTTAAAGTATCCTAGAAAAGTAAGGCGAATCTTGAAATCTTCCAAAGTTTTTATAGTTTTTTTTTTACTTCATTTTTTAGTTCAGATCGATTGACTTCATTTTTTACAAACAGATCGATGTGATTATTTGACCCGATAAAGAAAACAATTAATTTTGTTATCTTTATTTTTCGGCATAGACCTATTATTGTAGAATATTTCATTTTGTACTGTGTTCAAAAGACACAATTCAATCGATCCATAAACTGAAATAATAAAATGCCCTGTTTGTGCAAAGTTGTCTTTATAATAATGCTAGAAATCAAATGTGTATCCTTAGTGTAGAGTAGAGCAAATAAATAAATAAATAAATAAATAATTGTTTTAACATCTCGGTTTTTCGTTTCATGTTTGCAACTATTCATTCCTTTGACCTTTGGATTTATTTTAAAAAATGAAAGTATGTTTTGGCCTTATTTGAAATTTTGTTAGTTTATTGATATGTATATGATATTGAAACTGTGGATTACTGTGGAAACTTTATTGATTACCGCCTTATCAATATTAACGACCCTCGGAGGCTACATTATTTGCTTAATTATATGTAACAAGTATGTTTATAGATGTTTTTTTAAATACAGGTTAAGTATTTCAATATTAATAAAAATGTTTTTATTTTAAAAAGTAATTCATTAAATTATTTAAATTAATGAATAACTTTTATTAGTTATAAGTGATATTAATACTTTGTAAGAATGTAAAATAGATAAAGATAAGAAAATATCGAAAATTATTTGAGTTATCCCTTTAGTCATTACCAATTCTCTGAAAATCCTCAACCGATTCACATTCAAAGTTTCATTTCTTCCCCCCAAGACCAGTATTATCATGTCAGAACATCGTGTTGTTTTGGGGATGAGGTTTTTGGCGTCAACAAAAAACCGTATGCGAAAAATAAATTTTTTAAATTTTAACCTTCTAAAAAATAGGGCTTAGAAAGTCAAAAATATTGATAAATGTGTTGCAATATCGAAATAAAGACCTTTTTAATCTCAAATTTGCCACTTTTTTGTGGAGATGAATTTTTCTGCTCTTTTTAACTGTATGAAAGCTTTCTTCAAACGTAAATAAAAATCTTTTTTAAAAATAGTTTAGAATGTTTGAATAATCCATACATTTAAAAAACCGGCGCCTTTTTTTTTTTTTTTTTTTGAGATGCTTTTTTCAAACATTAATAAAAAAATCTTTTCAGAACTGTTTGCAATGCTTGGCCGTTCAAGAAATTGTGTTCTAACGTGATGCATTGCAGATTTCACTTTTTTTATTGATTTTAATTTAATATCAAAATAAATAATTTTTAATAGACAAATTTTTTATAGATTAAAATAACGAGTCAATTATGTTTGACCTTCAAGAGTATGTTTCAGGATTTCACGCATAATTGTACATTTACTACCCCAACCAGTCCTGAAGCATACGGTGAGATCGAAATGACCAGAACGCTGCAACAACGTTAATGGAAACTAAGGTTGGAGCCTAAGGGATATCATGAGACACTATATAACCCTTCCCATGAGAACATTTTCCATCATTAGTAGGAGGTAGTCGATCCCACACCATTTCTAAACACGCTCAGGTGGTGAGAACCAATCATAAATCTTCCCATTCTCATATCTGAGTTGCATCCTGTTGAAATTATTAATCTGGTTTTTATCCTTTCACGTATAAAAAATTAAGAGTAAAAAATAATTTTTTAACAAATTTTGAAAAAAAGTTCTAAAACCTTTTAGTGCATTTGAAATATATATATACTTAGTTTACTGGGGCTGTTGGTATCTGATTCGAATTAGTAGCAAAGTAGGGGTGGGGGTTGGTTATAAATTTGTAAAAAAAAGAACTTTAGAATTATATTCTGGAAAATAAACAACGCTTTCTTATTTGAATGTGTTCAAATAATATTGCGAAATAATGTTATAACAATACTTTTATACCAAAGTGTAAGACACCTAAATATTTTACTAAATGAAAATTAGGTAAAAAATTCTTTGATTAATCTTTTTATTTTAATTAATAAAATTATTATATTAACAATATTATTAATTAAATTCATTACATTAATTATTCTTAAATTAATTTAATTAATAATATTCATTTACTTAATAAAACTATTGTCTAAAATTAGTAACTTAAAATCCAGTTCGATTCAGATCCAAAATATTAGTAAGATCCAGACTCGAATGCATGACACGTGGTTTGAAGAACTATACATGACTATGTATTCAAAAAAAAAAAAACCGCAAATCTTTAATTTATGCGAATCAAAAACCAGATTTGTTTCTTATTTTTTGTACTGATTTATTTAATGAATTAATGAAAATGGAATTAATTTAACTTTTGAAATTAAAAACATAAAAAACATCACTAACATTTAATTAAAACAAGTATAGATGTAATTGCCGATTAAAAGATATCTGTTACAAAGAAATTAAATCCTTTCGTGTTCCTTTTGTTGTGGAATTTTGCTTTAATTTTCGATTTATCTTCTTCGCAGGAAAAAGATGGACGAGAATCAGTGGTGGGAGCTATTTGATCGCGAGAATTCGAGATTCTACTATTACAATGCGACCAGCCAAAGGACAGAGTGGCACAAGCCACAGAATTGTGACATCATTCCACTCGCCAAGCTTTGGGTGAGTTACTTGGCCGCTTATGAGTTGTGCTTGTAAAGGCGAATGCCTGCTATGCTATAATCTGTATTTTTTTGTCTCATACTCATAAAATTTAGTATAAGAGTTCTTTAGGATAAGGGGCTCTGTCAACTTTCCATGGGTCAAAAATTGATTATATTGTAAGTTGAATAGATATATGACAATTTTTGTTCATCCTCACTGAAATTGTTTTTTTATTTCGTTGTAAAATTTAAAAAATTTATATTTTTAATGATATCAACTTCATTTTCGTACAATGTTTTTTCTCTTGGAATTAATTTTAATTTCAATTGCTACATAATTTGTAACAATATTATTATAATAATAGTATTCAAGCTAATTTCATTGAAAAAAAATGCTTTCATTAGTTCTTAATTCTGAAACTAGATTGTCACTTCTGCTTTGATTTCATTTTTGAATTTGCATTTTCAAAAATTTGCAACGTATTCACATATTTCAGTTTTATCAAATAACAATGCAAAATTTTATATAAAAGCATTCCATGTTCATAGTTTAACTACAAAAAGGGCTATCATTCCAATATGAAACTCATTGTTTCTTATTGGAATGTTATATTAAATAGTTTTTTATTTTGTTGTAAAATTTAAAATATATATATATTTTTAGTGATATTAACTTCATTTTCGTACAATGTTTTTCTCTTGGAATTAATTTTAATTGCTACTTAATTTGTAACAATATTATTATAATAATAGTATTCAAGCTAATTTCATTGAAAAAAAATGCTTTCATTAGTCTTTAATTCTGAAACTAGATTGTCACTTCTGCTTTGATTTCATTTTTGAATTTGCATTTTCAAAAATTTGCAACGTATTCACATATTTCAGTTTTATCAAATAACAATGCAAAATTTTATATAAAAGCATTCCATGTTCATAGTTTAACTACAAAAAAGGCTATCATTCCAATATGATACTCATTGTTTGCATAACACCAAGGTCACTGACATCGGCATGCAATGGCTTGTTTTCCTTTTCACGTTCCGCACACTGCTTCCTGAACAAAATGGTCTTTTGGAAGTCCGGATCTACAATATGCCGGATTATGCAAAGGCCTCTATTTTCTTTATACTCGAAACTCTTTATCAAATTAATTGGAGTATCTCAACTCTCTCATTTGATATTTATGAGTTTGGTTTCGATTCTGGTTGCCATGGAAGAAATCACATTTTTTTTCCCTTGAATATACGTTATTTTTTTTTTTTTTTGACAAAGGTTGTTTTTCGAGCTAGGCAAAGGGTGATTTCCTAAAAAGCTATTCAGATGCAAATTTTGATAAGGGATCAATGAATATCTAGTATGCTGAGAATATTGATTTGATTTGATTTCAAATAAATCGTTTCGGTATAACTTCATTTCCATGATTCTGTCAAAATTATCTGACAATTTAGCCATGCTATTTTTAGCTGCCTCATATATATTGTGCTCATTGTGTACATGAACTTACGTGGAGATCAATCAAATAACGTCATATCTCTATTAAAGATGTAAATATTCATTTCGGCTTTCTGCATTTCAAGACGTCACTTTTTTATTTATCTGTTAAATTACAAGGGTATGAAATAAACCTTTCCTTCTGTTTTCAATAATGGAAAAAAAATCACCAAATAAATGTTGTATGAAACAGTGTAAACAGTTTTAATTTCAGTGCAACGATCAAAATAAAAGTTAAGCTGCATATAATGTTATGAATTTTGTGTTAATTAGATGTAAATACTGTAAATATTTATGAATTGTTGTGGAAATATTGTACATATTCGTAAATAGTTTAATTGTATAAAATTAATTGTAACGGAATGGCACGTCTACGAGAAAAGGCAGCTCTAAGGAGATTTACAACAGAATATCGCCAATATTTTACTTATTTGGTGGTGTGGGTGTGTTGGCGACAGAATGAGGTCGCTAACGGTTTTTATTACACGCTAGAATGTATAGCAGAAACTAAGAAATAATGATTTATTCTTAGATAATACTGGAAGATTCCACAGTTGTCTGGAAAGAGTGAGAGCTTTCCACAGTTCCGATATTTAAGGCGCGTCTTAAAAGGCCAGGGTTCAATTCAGTTCGGATTACGAGCTCTGTTGGTTGGCTTGGCTTGAGAGAGCGTCTTTCCACTCGGTACCATGCAATCTACAACTTGTCTGTGAATCGAAATTAGCGAATTAAGTAGACTTAATTCTCTGCGAATTTGAAGCTTGTGTGGCGTATATTTAATACATGTTTTCCTGGACAATAAAGTATGCACCTTCGCATCGTTCTTGTGTGAAAAGTGTTTTTTTAAAATGGCAGAGGGAGATATTTTTATCTACTTCAATGATATTTTTATCTGGGATACTTTAATCTTGATTTTAACGTTCACATAATTATTGATTGAAAAAATAGTAAGGAATTTAAAATTATATATTTGAAAATTAATGAAATTCATATGTAGATTTGAAATTTAAAATTTCAAGCTATTTATAGATAAAGTAACTTTTTTTCAATTCTTATAAATATTATTTTCCTTACTACTCATTTGTACGTTCAGAAGCTGTTACTTCATTCAAGTTATTCTACTAGTCATCCATTAATATCGAGCATTCGAATATTTATCAAAATTAACACATCTACATTTATTTTTCGAATCAAAAATAACAATTGTACGCCAGTCCCAAATGTGCTTTGATTTGTTCGAAATCTTCCGAGTCAAGAGCCATGATTTTGACCAGGGTTAAAATCATATCAATGTAATATAGTCAAAAACAGATAGTGAATAAGAGTGCTTAAAAATACAAATAACATTAAATGAGTGCATAACATTTTATAGACTTTAAAAATGCAAAAATTCAAGGATGTGATGTCTTATCAAGTGAGAAAGATATGGGGGGGAGGTAGTTAGACTTTTGAAAAACCTGCAAACGTTGAATTGTAAACATTTTGATAATTTTTGTTGGACAGACATATGGCAGTCATATTTACGTGGTTATTCATCTAGCAACTAGTGATAGTGGGCGAATCTAGTATGTCCAGTGCATTAACGGGTTAAAACTACATCCCCCTTTTTGATTCGGTGTTACAAATCACAGTTTCACATGAGATTTAAGAGCACGTAGTTTATTGTTAGTCTCAAGCTGCCACTAATTCTGCCATTTGGAGTAAAGAGGCATTTTAGTATGTTTCTTTCAAGTCGCTCGCAGGGATAGTTATAATCGTCATAGGACTCGCCATTTTGAAAGTGCTGTCTATAGAATTCCCACCTGAGAAGGTATCCAACGAAATAAAATAGCAAAATCACAAGAAGTCAATTTGTTAAAAATATCTAGAATTTTTAAAACCAAAGGATGATTATGAAAATAAAATAATTTTAGGGATTTTAAAACACTTAGAATATGCGTGCAAATAAATGTACATACTCTTACTTTTTTTTGTAATGATATTAAAAAGAAGTTTTTACTGATTATAGTGCAATGCGCGTTGCTCACATTGACTTTATTTATCCGAAGACTTTGTTGCCATTTGCATGTTGTCTATCGAATGCCACTTAATCAAATTCAACCTTGTTTCCTCTTGTTATTTACTTATTATTTGGGATCACGCGACATTGACGAGAGGTAAGAAAAACGAAATCTTTCCAATAATCTTGTTAACGGTTTCGCCAAACCATTCGTGATAGCATTATAAGGAGATAAGGAGAGATGATGTTTCTCTGCCTTGGGCTTCTCGGAGATCGTGTGCAGCTACTGGCTTTCACTACTCTTTTAGTGCGCTTCGGGGCCTTTGTGACTTACACGATCTTTATTTCTTTTCGTGACTTAGTCTTCTTCGACTGGCTTTAAAAGCCTCGATATTTTCGACGATTGATAAAGATATCAGAGATCTTCCCTACGATATGAGCCATTCTGGATTTCAACCTTGGAAGTGGTCTCTTCACAATTGCTTTCATACTGGCTCAAAGGGTCATTGTTTAACATATAACTATTATAAAACAAGTAATATTTTTTTAAAAAGTCAATTCTTACTTAGGTCAACAAAAAAAGTTTTCATTTAGTTATTTTTTTATTAAATAATTACAATTGATATAAATAATTGTTCAAAAAATTACTCCTGGCCAAAACAAAATGTGTCACTTTGCGTTGAAAATATATTAGAACAGGCTCGGAATGCACTCAGTTGGCGTTGAATTTTCAACGCCAAGTGACACAGCGCAAATGCATGAATTTTGTACGCTAATTGAGGTAATGCAATACAGATCAGAAAATTTTTGTTTTCTTTATTCTGTGTTATTTTAATTCAAAAGTACTTCAAAATGAATCCGAAAGATCGATTAAAAAAGATCGATTTAATGTTTAATTTTAAATGCATCAAACATTAAGAAAATAAACAGAATTGTTTGAAATAATCGGCCGAAAACATTTTAAGCCTAACCTCATTAGCGTGGGGGGGGGGAAACCAAACTGAATTCGTTACTTCTCTGGCTTGGGGGAAATGAAGATTTTTGGCGAGAAAGTTAGTTTTTTATTTAATTAATAAAAATTTAATGAATTAATATTTGAAAAACCGTCAAATGTCACCCACTATAAGTTTAAAAATTTTACTTGAACTTGAGTAAGTGGATGAATAAAAAGTATTTTATTTACGATTGGAAATGAGAACAAGATATATATAGTATTTGGTAATAGTAGGAATTGAAAAAGGCTGAATGTACTGAGGCATGACATACGAAATTTCATTTATTTAGCCTTTATTTTGGAGCTACATCATTTACATGCATATTAACTAGCAGATAATTGTCATGTTGAGAAATTCGATACAGAATTATAAATTTGGTGATGGCACTATATGCCAAATTTCATTCTTATAGGTCGTTTTCACTTTCAGATGTTCCAAATATACAAAGAAAAATTATTTTCTCAATCCCGCTGACAGGCCTGTCAGCGATTTAAACCGAACGAGCGTCTGCCGTTTTTCAGTAGCGCCAACTATGACCAAGAGTACGACTTAAATACAAACACGTCACAACCCTTTTTATAGGGCGCGGACTTCATTCATGCATCCACAGATCGCAATTTAGATCTGGATCAGAGAACGATCACCTCTGACCCAGTAACCCCAGTGGTAATACTTTCAACATGGAGGACTTAATGACTAAGACAGATTTAAAGAGCGCCTACCACCATACACTCGAGTAATCTTAAGTCGGCGGGTTTCGAACTCGCAACTTAAGGAATACGAGTTCATCATTCTATCGACCAGGCTATCCCGGCCTCAGCTAAAATTTGATTGAAATGTACAGTTTTGGTATATAAACCGTCTGCCAAATTTCGTTCATCCGATTTTGTATGCGTGATTAATTTTGTTCGCTATTGGCTAAATAGTATAGAGGAATAAAATCTAAAAAAGGATCAAATTTTCAAAATCGATTTTTTTCAACATTATTGCACTTTTAATTGTTGATTTATCATACTAGAAAAAATTGATTAATTAAATGAAAATGATGTTTTGAAAAGCCCCATGTTGTATTAAAACATAATTTTGTTATATGTATTCTTTAATTTATAACTGAATACTTATTTAGTACTTTGAATAGCAATTATATATTTCTTTTCCTTCTTCAGACTTTGAAACAGAATACAGAAGTGCGTGATAATGACGACTCTCGGCATGTTAAGAAAGAATCGGTGTCGACTCAAACAACAACCAGGGGAATCGTAAGTTTATTTCTTTTTTTATTATTCAAAACAATCTATCAAAACAGACAAAATTATATTTTTAGACATTCGTATGACAGTGTCATCATTCTTAGAAATTTATTTTATTTTTGTATTTGCATTTTTTATTTTATTGTATTTGTATTTTTAGGGTGCTGATGGATACATTCGCCTGTCTAAGCCTCCCACTTGTACGGTTTCCACGCAGACTAGTCCACTGGCTTCGCCGAGAGATGGCTGTCGAGTATGTATTGGTTGAAAAAAAAATATTAAATTGGTCTAATGGCGAGATATTAAAAAAAATTAAGCCCTTGAATAATACATTTTTGAAATAGTGCCGATAGATGAATAATCGAAATGCGCCGAATTTTATGTATTTGAATGTATTTTACAATTTAGTTATTTAAAACATAGGCCCATTTACAGAAGAGAGGCCTCTAAGGCGAAATTTTAAAACATATTAAAACAATAATTCTATGAGAAAAAATATTTACTCTCTGTATTATTTACACCAGTAATCTCTGTAATGAGATCTATTATCTGATATAATTTGATTGGTCTTTTATTACACGCTTATTCTCCGTTAGGGAAGGGGTCGAGGAGGCCCTGTGATAAGGCCTCAGCTTCGAGAGAGGAAGGTACTAGGTTCGAGAACCGCAATCTATGCGGGTCTGGTACATGTTAAATGCGTTGTGTCCAAATGTCCCCTTTCCAGTATGATACGAAAGTTTTTTTGGGGGGTTGGGGGTCCAGCTTCTTTGTCCTGGTCATGTGACCGTGATTCAAAATCATTAGGTCCTTCCCAAAACAGCCCTAGTGTTGCATTAAAATGAGAGATTAATGTAACTGATATAAATCCTTTAGAGGTTGATTTGGTGTGCTATTGCACATCCTCTAGAACAGCAGAGCTACATCAAGCCTATAAAATTGTGCAACCTGAAGAAGTCCATTACCAACAATGGGATTGTCGGGGGATAGCCAGGAAAGGCACAGCCAAGTAACAATGTAATTAGGTGAAGCCTCCTTCGTAAAACATTTGGGAACTTCAGACGCTTAGAACCCACAGAAAATTTCATAGTTCTAAGGTCCCGCTGAGAAAACGAGTAAGAGTAGTTAGACCGTGCCTACTACAATCAAGTGCCTAAGAGCCTCCAGGGCGACTACTTTTATATCAGTGATGTACTGCTGAGAATAGCCAATTGGTTTTATTATCACTTTGTTCGTATGTTTCGTTGGTGTCATTTACCATGTCAAAGTTTCTCCCCACATTTAAAATAAGCGTGATGGTAAATGTAACCAATCTACCTTTTCATATTTACTAAATGGAGTAACATTCTAGTTTTAGATGCTTCCCCGGTTATAGAAGTTAAATAAAATAGAATAAGAAGAAAGATACTTTGCATGCTGGGCATATACATTAAAGCTGGTGATTTGGACATATCTTCTTCTAAAGTCCTCTTTCTGTCTCTGTTTAATTTTGGCTTCGCAAAATGATTAAAAAAATGTGCAGCTAATGATATAAATTAAGTGACAGTAATTTTTTATAGTAGTTTTCATGTATTTCTGTATGCAGTTTTGTATTTCATTGTCAATGTTAATCAACATAAGTTCGGTTTCCCTAGCAGAAATTATGTCTTCATAATATTGAAGCTCTTTATTAAATCAGAATTTTAAACCAATAGTTGCTCAGTAAAATAAGTTTACTTATGTGGTGTTGTTGTTCTGTTGATAGATGTCCAAGATCATTGTGTAATGTTTTTCATCTGCCTATTTTTACCAACACTCAGCAGAGCAAAGACTTATAAAAAAACCCGACAGAAATAGAGTTGTACATCTTAAGTGGATGCGGATAGCACTAGGCCTGAACTTCTAATCTGAGGATTTGTAGTCGGATAACATATTATATCCGTTTCACCAAAAGTGACACCGGTACGAAGGATGTTATCTAGCTTATAAAGCATTCACCACATACTCATTGAGTCGGTGGTTAGACGACAATTTGCGCCAAACGTATGGCGAGCGTGTGGTGATGTTTGA
>JAOUZG010002851.1:12691912-12715474 GCA_026289955.1 Argiope argentata
GACGACAATTTGCGCCAAACGTATGGCGAGCGTGTGGTGATGTTTGACTGTTGTATTTAATGTGCTTAAGGACTTTTGTTGCCGGTAGAGGACGTCAAAACAGCTGTACGAAGCTGCGTACAAATGTAGTTGATACAAGGACGCTGATCATATCCAGGTCACCATTAAGCTGTTACGGATAGCCTTAGGCACGAACTCGCAATCTGAGGGGTTGTAACAAATCTAACGAGTAACATATCCGTTTGGTCAAAGACGACACTTCTGTCCGAGAGATGCTATCTGACTTATAAAGCTTTGTCCAAACATCTAATATAAATGTGACTGTGTCTTGATTTCCTTCTTTTTTTTACCAAGATAATTTTTTTTTCAAATTAATATCAATTTATATTTTTCATTGCAGCACCATCACAGGCACCACCACCACAGGCATGCATCCAGTCCCTCAGGTGCCGTGTACTCTTCACGCAGTCCATCCTACAGTGAAGACATCATCCTGGCTGACGTGAGGAGGGACGGACAGTATGCAAACTCATATTCGAGTCGTTCCAATGAATATGGGCGATTGCAGCCGTCGCCAATGAATCCTTCTCATACTGGGCATAGGTGTGTATATGTCTTTCCTTTGTATATGCATATAGGCTCACAAATGCAACTTTGACTCTTCTAATTTTTATTCTTATGAAACCGGAGAAACTTAACCCCCACCAATTGATTTGAAAAGAATGAAATAAAATTATTAAAACTGCAAGGCTATGACGCAAGTTTTAGCTGCCTTTTGAGAAATTTTGAAAAGTTTCCCCAATTATAATTGCATACTTTTCGTATATAATTGAATTTCTCATCTATTGGTCATTATAATTTCCGTAATTTCAGAAATGCATTAGAACTTCTGTTATATGGATTGAAAGAAACCAGACTTAATCCGAAAAAATCGAATAAATTTATTTTTTAGAAAAATAATCTTATACCAAAACTTAATTTTGAAAATTCATTTTTTTTATCTTTGAAATTAAAATAATTTTGATTTCCTTTCTGTGGAAATTTTATATCCTGCTTTCTTTTTATAGAAAACATGATTCATGTTGCTCCTCCGACAGCATGAGCTCAAGCTTCTCTCAGAAAGCGCAAGATCATAGCCCGGAACAGAATGGAATACCATTTGACCAGCGCTCGGCACCGAAACCCATAGATTCCAGCCGGAGACACCGATCCCTGGACCACGAGCATGGTACCACAAGCACCTCCTGGAAGCACCACAGTGTTGATGACCAAGGAAACATCGCGTCGCGAAACATGACATCAAGGAGCAGCGAACCTCCCAAGCCACCGCCTCACCGGAAACATCGCAGTGAAGATTTATCGCCAAAGACAAGTTTCTTCACGCCATACCCGCAGGTGGAAAGCTGTCTTTCCAGCACGCCTGCTAATATACGTCGCCAATGGTCAAGAAGCACCTCTGACTCTAGCACCTCTAGTCCTCAAAGCCCCCCAATTGTGCCAAATCGGGAAGTACAGGTTATTCGAGGGGAGGATGGAAGTCTTTTTGCATTTAGTGATGTACCACACGGTTCAAGTGACAGCTCACCACAGTCATTGGATTCAGCCAAGGGACTTGACAGCAGCTTCATCTCTCAGAGCAGTCTGATGTCACTGGACAGCAGCCAACAAAAGAGTGTGTCAGAATCGGCAACATCGCCTAATCTGAGGCAGATACAAATGGGTTCGAAGGTTCCATCGTATGAAAAGGAATCTGTAAGGACTAAGTTGCTTCATGGCCAAGATAGCCGAGAGATGACCAGTTCGTTTTACCAGAGTGCTGCTGCAGCTCATGAACCGAAGAGCAATGTTGTAAATAATTCCTTTAGGCAAAATGAACAGCCAACTCCCTTGTATAGTAATTATCCATCCCTTTGGGATTCCCAAGCAGATAGTCAGACTTATCTTCTACCTTTGCAGCATTATCTGCTGGAACAGGCCAAGTTGTCAGGTAGGCTCTTCTGTTGCATTAATCATTGCAATTATTATGTTTCAGTAAAAAGCGGAATGTCTTTAATTCTCTTTAAAATTCTTCTTGAAAAATTGAATTTTGAAAAATTCCTGCATTGCTATACACATTTTTGAAAAAATTGTAAATCCAAAAGTTTGTCTCCTTATTTAATCATAATCTAAAATAGTTTAAATTCAATAACTCATTCAATACTTTAGTAAGCTGTGCAAAATGGAAGTGGGTGAATTATTAAAATTGCACCAATCTTCACTTTAGGTCGGTCTTTTGAAAATTCTACCTTATGTAAAAAGATCTCTTCTAATACATTACAAGAAATTATTTTTAAAAAATAGAGCATGGACTAAGAATCCTTGGATTCAATAGTAGTTGCAAAAATGATTTGTTTCTGTTAGCATTTCAAATTTTTTTTAACTTATACTAACTTATACTATATGGTAAAACTGTTACCAGGGCCTGACTTAGCTTAGTTGGGGCCCAGAGCAAAATCTTCTTTGGGCCCCCTCTTCTTCACTACTTTAGTTGATAAAGAATATTCATTGAAGAAGGAAACGTAAAATAAAATTGTTTTTCGATTTGCCCCCCCTTATGTGGGGCCCAGGGCAACTGCCCCGTATGCCTCTGCCTTAGTCAGGCCCTGACTGCTACTAAGTTGTATATATTGCATTTTCCCTTTTTTTAACTTTTAATTAAAAAAAATAACTACAGGTAGAGTTAAAGGTGATTTTATCATTTATTAAAGTAGAATTTTTTTATATATATGCAAATGTTTTTCCCCCCAATTTCATTCACTCTTAGACTGTGGCAAAGATCAGTAATTATCTGAGATATGTAGTGTGGATAGACAAAGTAGATTATTAAATACCAAAAATGAAATAAAATGTATCTCATTTGCATGAAATTTTAGTACAAACAATATTTTTGTATTTCAAATTTTTAAATATATATATATTTTTTATTTACGTAATTTTTGTTTTCTTTGTAGGTTATCAGTTTGGAGATTTTATTGGTGATGATTTAGATTCTCTTTCTCAAAGTGATGATGATTCTGATGGGCACAGGGAGGAAGATGATGATTTTGCTGATGATGAAGCAATGAGTCATCAAGATTCTTCCTCTCAGGAGTACTTAGATGATACCCGGTACTTAGACGATGATGATGAAGATGAAGTATATTGTGAACCTCCTCCTAATTTCCAAGAAACAGATCCTAGTCATATGTCTAGTAAGTTTTATGATTATATTACTGTAATTAATTAATGTACAATGAAATATGTCTGCTCTTATTGATAAGTAGAATTGTGTGGGTTGAAGTAGTGTGTCAGAGATGAAAGAGATGTGTTATTAGCCCCAACCCTCTTACTATCTTTAAATGTTTAAAGCATTTTTTATTTTTGCTTTCCAACTTAAATTTCTTAGGCATGTTTTTGTTCATTTTTTTTAAATTTGTTAAAAAATTTTTTGTTAAAATTTGAAATTATCACTGTGAAATACAAACTAGGGTAACATAAATAGTTAAATGGAAAGTACATAAATTTGAAGGAATGATAGCATTTGCAAATACTACAACCATTAATAACTTCATTTTATTTTATTAATTTTTACATTTTTGAACTTCTTTGATAAATGCAAGAGCCATAAATATTTTGAGAAAATCCCTCATATGTTAGCATTAGCATATGATAGATGCATTGTATAGCAACCATAATTAGCATTAACATATGATCCACAGTTAGCATTATCATATACAGAACATTAAAAAAATTATTAGATTCAATAATATATGGGGGGGTTTTGTAGCACAATAATTATATAAATTTAAGAGCAAACATAAGAGATGAAAATAACTAATGGCCAACTGAAAATGACTAATTTATCAGCAAGTATTCAAACATTTTGTCATCTAGGAAATGTAAAGGGACTAGTTCAATTTAGCATGCTGTAAAAGCTAATCCAAGATCATTATTTCCTTTTGTAGTGAAAGTTAAAACTAATTTTAAATTGCCATATTGTAGTCCTAATTATAGTATTGTCGTGTACTTTATAGACAATAAATAAACTAACAAATAAATAAATAATAAATTGATACTTGATTTTGTCAAAAAAAATTATTAAAGTTGATTTTTAAATACATATTTGAAAACATTTTAAACAAAAAATAGGTATTACTAAATTAAAAGTGTTTTCACATTCATTACAGTTCATGGTATTATAATTGGAAAATTATTGATTTTATTTGAATTTATTATCAAAATAAATGTTTTTATTCATTTGGTTATAATTTTATACTGATTGAATGTATTGTTCAATTTTTAAGAAATGTCAATTTTTATATCTAGGCACTCGTCATTCTTCATTGAGACGTAAAAATACCAACCTAATTCCTAGTCATTCTCCCTCAATAGAAAAATCACAGGTATGTTCTCTCCTTCATTTCAAGTGTGTAAATCTATTTTATTTGGATGTTAATGAGTGGTTTTAAATTCATATCTGTATTATTTCTATAACTGTATTGATTTCTTTCTATTTGCAAGATATTTAATTTTTACTAGCATAGTATAACATTATCTTATTTTCAGGACTTCATGTTAAACATTCAGAGGATCTCAAATTTTATGTGTAGATATACTTAAACATATTTTTTCTCTGCATAGCATAGTTATATAATTGGCAGAATTTTTAAGCATATTAGTAAAATTATAATACAAAAATTATTGAAAAACTACATTACGTGGAAGATCAATTTCCTAAGTTCACTTCATAAACAACATTCTCAAAAGGTGCAAGCATTTTGATTATTTTAGTCTTTTCAGACTGATATCATCCATGGTCAGATCCCTCGACCTCTCTCTATGTTGGCAACAACAGATGGTTCTGGAGGCTTAGATGCCATGGCAGCTATGCAGAGACAGGTAAAATGACATTAGGGATTTTTTGCCTCTTTTTCCCTTTGCCTTGGGGATTTTATGCCTTTTTTGCACTGCCTTTGCTTTATATGTTGCAAAGCTAGTTTTAATATGTAGCAAAATTTTCAGTACTTGGACTGCCATGTGTTGCATGTATATAATTGCTTCTTAAATATAAATGAATAATCATTGCACTAATTATATCTCATTTATGCTGATTCAAATTTAATATATCTAATATTTTTGTTAAATAAAGATTTGGCATTAAATCACCTTTTAAACAATTTATTCAACCATAAGATCACCTTTTTTATGATTTATCCCATTAACAGAGAATAAATAGTTGGGATAGTAATCGGTTTGTAACAATACTAATATTTTTCTCCTTTACAATATTCCGAATTTTGTTTAACTGTCATATTCCTTCCATTTAAAATTGTGTATGGGATATATTGTATAATAAAGAAATTTCAGGGACTTTTTCCTTGTGAAAGTTTGAAATGAACCTTACACCTGTACAATAAAATAGTCTATAGTGGAAATTCTTATATAGAATTAACATAAAAAGCTGTTTAAAATAATTTTCATACTTTTGTGTTATTTTGCTTTATGAATATGAAAACTTAGCTATTTTATGTTCTATTCATAATGCTAAATGCAAAGCTTACTAAGTTTCATTATTTTTAACTATTTATTTAATTTTATTTTTTATTTGAATTGAAAATGCTTATGTTATGCTTGTGTAAAATGACGGGAATTGTTTTTTCCACTTCTTTGTTACTAAAACATATTAGACCAAATTTTTTAAACATTTATTTCATATATAACCATATTGAAAGATATTACATTTTTAGACATAGTTTTACAGGTACAGTTTTATTATCAAAGATCATGAAAACATAATAAATAATCTATTTATAATATTATTTCTTTTTCCTAATTCAAATATTCAAAAATCAGATTTTTAGTATTCAAATTAAGGAAGATTCATATTTTGAGATATTATCATGCCTTTTTTTAGGCTGCTCTGGCAGGTAATAATGGTGGTAAAGACAAGAAGCAGCCTTCAGAAAGTGATATCGAGAAGTATGCTCAAGATAATTTGAATAGGCATAAAAAAGGAATTTTCAGGAAGAAATTCACAATACAAGATATGCTGTCTTGGTCTAAGGTAAAATGTTTTGCCTGTGTGTGGAACTCTAACATCAGTGTTCAGAAATATATTTTAATGATTATATATATATATATATAATATAATATAATAGGTGAAATTGTTGCCTGTCTTTAGTAATATGAAATCATAAAGCGTACTTCTGAATTCATATCAAAATTAATTCAGAATGGGATAGAAAGCATGTTACTTTGATTTTTATTAGTAGGTTGTCGTTTCAATAAATATTTATTATCTTCTTGACATATGATATGATATTCAGCAATGTCTGCTAATCTTAAACATTAAAAATATTTTTAATATTTTAATCAACAATTTTATCTTAAGTTAAAATAAACACTATAAAATATGCAATAACTCATATTCTGCTAATATATCAATATCCATTGTGCTCTTTAAAATATTTTATCATTTGTCCTAAGTATAAATCTACTAAACCATTTTTCATCATTTTGTCTTAACTTCCCCTACTTATTTTAAAATATTTTTATACAGAATTTGAAACTTGTACATGTGTGCACATATCTATTTTTTTCTGCTTATATTTTGCTTGAAAATATATATTAATAAAGGTTTCTTATTTCAATAGGACCCCATTCGCAAGCCAATGATCATGACTACAGATAAGTCTCTTAAACGAGACGCGTGCGAACTATTCAAATTGATACAAACTTACATGAGGGATAGAAAAACTAAAAGTGGCCAATCGTTAGAATCTGTAGTTTTGGAAATTTGTACAAAAGGGTGGAGTAGGCAGTCAGTGAGAGACGAGCTTTTCGTGCAGATCTGTCGACAAACAACTGAAAATCCTAGGAAGTAAGATTTTTATTTTCTTTTTCAGTTTGGAATTTCGTTGTAGATGGCACTTTTTGCTGTTGCATTGTTATTAATATAATTTGCTGTTGTATTTGCTTAAATATATTATTAATATTATTTTATATAAATATATTGTTTTATGTGTGACGTCACATATTATACTTAAAAAAAATAATCTGAAATATTATCTAATACATTCATCTAATTGTTAATTTAGATAATACAACTTGCACTTCAAGCGTATTTCAAATTTTCATCCATCAGTATTAAAAAAATTATATGTGTTGTATTTAATCTTGTATAGTTAATTTTAGATTTTCATGGATCAAACCTTGTCAACCCTTAAATGATTCTGGATTGTTTTGTAGAGACTTTCCATATTAAATACTTACTGTATGAACATAAATCAGTTTGAAAAGTATGTAGTTTTTCTTTATCTTAAGCATTTTTATCATTTTTTTAATCAGAGAAAGTCTAGTGCTTGGCTGGGAGTTAATGGCCATATGCTTGACCTTCTTTCCACCATCTGTCAAATTTCAACCCTACCTTGAAGGCTTTATTAACAGACACAAAGACACGTCTTTCGATGAGCCAGATGTAAGTATTAAGTCTGCTTGTATATACACTGAAGTGACAAAAGTCATGGAATGACTGTTAATATCGTGTCGGTCCTCTTTTTGCCCGGCGAAGAGCAACATCTCGACGTGTCATGGAGTCCACAAGTCGTTGGAAGTCCTCTGCAGGAATATTGAGCCATGCTGTCTGTATAGACGTCCATAATTGTGAAAGTGTGGATGGTGCAGGAGTTTGGGCACGAACGGACCTTTCGATGATGTCCCATAAATGCTCGATGGGATTCATATCGGGCGATCTAGGTGGGCAGATCATGCGCTGAAATTGTCCGGAATGTTCTTCAAACCAATCGCGAACAGTTCTGGATCGGTGACTTGGCGCAATGTCATCCATAAAAATCAGATCGTTGTGTGGGTACGTGAAGTCCATGAATGGCTGCAAGTGATCTGCAAGCAGCTGAACATAACCATTTCCAGTCAATGATCGGTTCAGTTGCACCAGAGGACCGAGTCTATGCCATGTAAAAACAGCCCACACCATTATGCAGCCACCACCAGCTTGAACAGTGCCTTGCTTACAGTTTGGGTCCATGGCTTCGTGGGGTCTGCGCCACACTCGAACTCTACCATCAGCTCGTAACAACTGAAATCGTGACTCATCTGACCACGCCACGGTTTTCCACTGGTCTAGGGACCAGTCGATATGCTCACGAGCCCAGGAGAGTCGCTGCAGGCGATGTCGTGCTGTCAGTAAAGGCACTCGAGTCGGTCTTCTGCTGTCATAGCCCAAGGAAGACAAATTTCGCCGCACAGTCCTATCGGACACGTCCCTCGTACGTCCCACATTGATTCCTGCAGTTATTTGACGAAGTGTTGCGTTTCTATTAACATTGACCATTCCACACAGACGTCGGCGGTCTCGGTCGTTTAGTGCAGGTGGTCGCCCACTGCGCTGTCCATGATGGGATGGGATGCCTGAAATTTCATATTCTCGGCACACTCTTGATACTGTGGATCTCGGAATGTTGAATTCACTTACGATATCCGCAATGGAATGACCCATGCGTCTAGCTCCAGCTAACATTCCACGTTCAAAGTCTGTTAATTCTCGTCGTGTCGCCCTAAATCACGAAAAACCTGTTCACATGAATAACTTGAACACAAATGAAAGCTCTGGAATACGAACTGCGCATTTATACTTTTTAGTTGCGATACTATTGCCATCTGTATATTTGCATATTGCTATCCCATGACTTTTGTGACTTCAGTGTATAAACACATTTATAAAAATTTCTGTTTATTTTGCTTTCATGTTGCGTGTATCTTACTGATGTATCTCATCCCTTCATCCATGTATATAATATGTCTTTCAGGATTAGATAAATTTGAAGCTTTACAATTTGCAAAAGTTTTTTTTTCTATTTAGTTATGCATTTGCTAAAATATATTTAAGCACACATAGACAGAAATATAATTATAACTTAATTTAAAATGGAAGCTTTTGTTTTAAAATATTGTCCAATATTATAATGTAAAATATTGTACATTCAATATTAAAGTATTGCATGTACAATAATTTGCATTTATTTATAAATGTTAATTTTTAAAATTATTATGAGTACATTATTCCATTTTAACCCACTTTGTCACTTTAATGTTATGCTGTAATAAATTATCTTAATTTTTTAATAAAATAATTTATTGTGGATAAAATTAAAAGTTTCCAATAATCTAACCTAATCTGGATTTAATATGTTAAAAAAACTCTTTTTATTATACTATTAATACAAAAACATTGTTGTGTTTGTGGAAATTTTGAATAGATTTAAACATCTGCCATTGATTTTTAGCTAGAGGAAGATATCCACTGACATGATAATTTACATTTAATAGTCTGAAAATTTATTACATTTATTTTCTTTCTTTCAAATTTCGGTTCAATCTAAAATTTGGATAGAAAAATCAATTTTAAAAATGAATATCGCGCACTTATTATAAAATTAAGACATGCTGAATAAACATTTTTTAGCTGAAATATAGACATGCATTTAATATTAGCATATATTTATATTGATTAACTACTCAAAAATAACTTTTAAACAGATTTATTATATTAATGTTTTTGTAAAATATCTGGATGGGGGGATTTAATTAATTGTAATAATTTTTGACAAAATTATTTACATTTGTTGGAAAGGAAAGTAAACTCATGAAGATCGTCTTGGTAATAAGCAGTTTAAGAAATTGAATATTTATTTATTTATATAGCATAAAGAAAAATCCCAGAAGAGAAACAAATTATTCAAATAAACTCTGCTATAACTCCGTAGTTTTCAAATGCTTGATTTGTTTTTACTTATATGTATGTTTTTATTTGACTGAGGATAATGGCATGTTTAACCCCCCATGAACATTAGTTGAATGGGGTTTATACACAAAACCAAATAAAAACACTTTTTTAATATAATGTAGCTTTAATAGATAATTTATAAATTTTCTTTTGTAAAATATATTTCATGAATTCTTATTTTGTGTTTTTCAGTTTAAATTAAGTCATTATGCGGCTGTATGTAGCAAACGCTTGGAGAGGATATCAAAAAGTGGAGCAAAACGAGGTCTCAGAAAACCTACTCTTGAAGAAATAGAGCAATCCAGAGTAAGATATTTCTTACTTTTCTGCATGAAACAAATTATAGTAAATAGGAAAAACTCCATTTCAATATTTTAAAATTTTCTTCAATTATAATTTAAATTAAAAGTATTTGGAAATGTAATTCAAATTTTTTACTTAAATGTTTCTTATGTATTTTAGATACAAATATTTCGACCTAGTATGTTTGGGAATCTGTTGGAAGAAGTTATGGCTTTGCAAGCTCATAAATATCCTAACCGCCAACTGCCCTGGATACAAACAACTTTATCTGAAGCTGTACTTCAGTTGAATGGAACTCAAACAGAAGGGATTTTTAGGTAAGTAAATGATAATTTTTAAACTGTGAATGTTTAAAACACACTAACTGAAAATAATTATTTTTCCTGTGTTGTATGGCATATGAACTTTAAAAAGGATAATTTGCACTTCGTCTTCATTTGCTCATTAATACATATATAAGTAATAGGCATAGATTTAAATGAAATAGTATTTGTTAATTTTTATTCTTTATTTATTTTTGTTATATTTTTAAAAAAATTAATTTTTAAAACATAAATTTGATTCATAACTTCAGATTACCTCATGGAATGGTATATGGTAGCATTTAAAAGAAATAATTTTTGTGAAAAGTAAATATACATTCATTTGTGGAATCTGAATTTTAAAAAAAATTGAGAATAGTACTAACAGGGAAATAATTTATTTTTTTTAAAAAAAATTCTTATCCTCTACAGAGTTCCTGGAGATATTGATGAAGTGAATGCCATGAAGCTCCAGATTGACCAGTGGGAAGTCCCTGAATGCAATGACCCCCATGTACCTGCTTCTTTATTGAAATTATGGTACAGGGAACTGTATGAACCTTTAATTCCCAGTGAATTCTACGAGGAATGCATACAGAATTGCTTGGACCCTGAAGGTGCTGTTGCTATTGTAGACAAACTTCCTGAAATCAACAGACTGGTGCTATGCTATCTGATTCGATTTTTACAGGTGAGTTATGATTGGTGATATCATATGTAAAATTACTATAGTTTCAATTAGTAGTGAGTGTTCATAATATCTATTTTAATCATGGTCAAATAAATTAATTCATAAACTATAAGTATATACTGCTAGCTACTTTCTGTAGAGTAATGACAGAAAGAATTATATTTTGTACTTTCTTATACTAAAAAAATGCACCTGGAAAAAAAATTGAATTAGAAAGTTTATGTAGTTATCCTGACCCAGTAACTGTATGTTCTTGATGCATATTCATGTTATGCCAGAAAATTATTGCAAAGGTAATAAGACTTTGAATAGTTAAGATGTTTTGATCTTTCCCAGAGTAGGCAATTTTCATGTAGGAAGTAGGCAATATATTATTAAAGAGTATATGAGAAATAATCCACTCTTGTTTACAATTATTTTATTATTACTATTCTAAAAGAGTTTAAAATCATTAAGACTAATAATTTCAAAAACGGCATATTGTTTCCAAAGATCTTTTGAGTTGTTTTGCTACTAAATAAAATACCTTATTCGGTTCAAAGTTATTTTTTAAAAATAATTTAATGAAAATAACAAATTTCTTTTTATACAGGTATTTGCTGCCGAGCAAAATGCTACAGTTACCAAGATGGATGCGAGCAACCTTGCAATGGTGATGGCGCCAAACTGTCTGCGATGCATGTCCGATGATCCAAGGGTTATCTTTGAAAATACAAGGAAAGAAATGGCCTATGTTAAAATGCTCATCGAAAATTTAGATACTACTTGCATGAAAGGAGTCTTGTGAAAAAAATCCTGACTGTTATAAAGCTAATCAAAATTTTCTTAAATTAGGTAAACTTGTATTAAGATAAAGAAATTGCAATGTTAATTTTTTCAATCATTTTACCCCAAATATTTTTACAGGACAGTCTTATTGATTTCTTATAATTAGAAATATGGTGGAGTTAAAAGATTTTTCTATCTATTCTACTTTTATTTACTTTGTCCTTAGATGTGTTGAAAAAGAAATCTAATGAATTGACAAGATTTTAAATCTATTTATTTTACTTTGCTTAATTTGCAGATCGTTTATAAGAATGGGAACTATTAAAATTTATTATTTAATTACTCAACCTTGAAAGTTTTTTCTTTCATTTATCTAAAGTTGTTTCGTGCAGAAGATTTGTTGCATGAAAACAAAATCTTGACAATTTATATTCATTTATTATACTCCCCTCCCCCCCCCCAAAAAAAACTGAAGTTACTTTCTAATGTTATGCTGTAGTAATGTATCCGTTCATGTTTAATTTAAGTTGTAAACTGTGTAGGTGAAGGATGCAATTTTATTTCTTTGCCTTCTAGTGACATTAGAAATTGTCATGAGGAATTTAACCCCATATTCATTTAGGTACTTTTAATTGTGATAACCAACATTATCTAAGAACGTAACTTTGCTTAAAGTAGATCTGAAAATTTTGAACTCCACATGTCATCAGGATATTTCTAAGCTTTTTAAAAAAAATCCAAGATCTGAATTTTTACAAAAAGTAAAAGGCAAGTGCCATAGTAAAATATTTGAACTTGCATAATATTGTTACAAGATTTAAAAAATTATCTTTAGCAATAATTCATTATAATAAATACTTATAAAAAACTATCAAATAATTTGTATTTGGAAGTCCTAACTATTTTTTTAGTTTGTTAATTGTCAATGAATATTGTTTGAACATATTGCTTATAATGTGTATTTTACTATTATCTAAAAGGCCTTTAAATTGTATCTAGTATTTGCTTTTTTCCCCCTATTCATTTTTGAATGTTTGTTTTTCTATGATATTTTCAGCTTTCATAAAAATTTGTTTTTGTTTGTATATATGTATTCATATATACCATATAATGTGATTAAATTAACTTTTATATTCAAAATTGGTCAAATATTTCCACAAAGCTTTTTGTTCTAAAAAAATCATATAATGCTTAGATCTTTTATATAATGAGGCCCAGTGATTTTCTTCTCTAATTGTATATATTGAAAACCATTTGTAAATTTCTTATTGTACAGATCAAATAAGTTATTCATATTCTAAAAGAAAGAATATATTTTGAATCTCTGTTGTAATTAAGTGCTTCCATATCTATGTGTATATTAAGAATCTCCAATTTAAAATGAATCTGAATTTAACTAATAATAAATTTGATATTTTTTAATAAACTTATTATTTTTATTTTTAATTCTTTTTTTATGAACATTATAAAGTACTGAATATTTAAGATAGTCTGAACTTCAACTTGTTCACTTTTGTTTTTAAAAAGCTTATTGCATGAGATGCAAAAGTTAGTACATTTCTTTTTCAACAATACCCTTTTTTTTTATTTCATTCTTTTAAATAAGATTAACCTGCATGTATACATCAGTACATTCGTGTATTTATCTGAAATTTATCTCATATTCTTGCAATATTTTTCATTAGCTTATCTCCTGAGATTTATCGAAATCTCAGACAATCATATTTAAGGTTGACTTAATGGTATGAAATTTATTGTAAGAAGTGTCATTTTAGTGTTGTATACCATAATAGTTTTTTAAATTATTAGTATTGTTACAATTTTTGATCTTGTTATGCTTAATAGATTCATAACTAGTAGTATTAAAGCCTTAATTCACCTACTTAATTGGTTAGCACCTGCTTTTACTGAAGGATGTTGTATGTGTACGTTGATATGTTAGTTTATTTTGAAATGAAGCAAGTGCCCTATTGTACATAGTTGTATATGATGTAGAGTGACAAAAGATGTATTCCAGCTCATGTAATATTAGCATATTATAATGTGACAAAATAAACTTTTCAAGCCATAGATGTTTTTTTCTTTTTATGTCTGGAATATATTTATTGCAATAATTTATGTAAACAACAAAATCTTCGTAATTTTCCTTAAACACTGGGAAAGTATTGGGAATTTTAGATTTTTAAAATCTTAATTATCATCTAAAAAAATGCTGTTTAAACATTGTAAAAAGGAAACCACTATTCATTTAAAAATTAAACCACTTGGAATCTCATCTTTTTTTCTTCTGTGTAGATAAGTACAATTTCCAAGATTGGGGGGGGGGATGGGGCTGATACTGGCATAATGACTAAGATTAGTTGACTATTAGAGTTAATAAATCAGTACAAAGACACTTTTTCAACAGAATGTTTTATATTTGTGTACAAAATTCCTAAAATAAATATTTTAATGATTATACAACTGGATTACTGGAATAAATAATAGCCTATGTTCTATTCTAGACTATAATTTATATCTGTGCTAAATTCCATGCAATTTACTTCAGCTGTTCTGATGTGATTGACTAACATCATCCATCAAATCATAGTATAGATTTCAATAAATGAACAGAAAGAGGGAGTGCGGAAATAATTCCTGTGTTATCATAATACATTTGATACTCTTAAATCTATTTCATTCTAGATTATTTTTCTAACACATCCCTGTTGTTTACTTTCTTTTTTTGATTAATCAAATAAACAAGGCTCCACAACCATGCTCTCAAATTACAGTATTTTATGTATGGTCAAACAAAACATTTTCCTTCCTATTTCTCAAGAAAATTCAGCACTTTTTACTATACTATTTTATACTTCTACCATAAATACAATATTGTTTGATATACTAATGGCTAGGAAGAAAAGCAATTTAGAAAAGGATTTATGAAGGAATTTGAATCAAAATAAAAATATGACCTACGTAAATAATACACTCTCCACCTGTTCTATACCATATTAAAAGAAGGATAATTTTGAATTATAAGCAAATAATTCAGCTCCTGCAGCTGTAACAGGGAAGTCATTTCCTTCTAGACAGATTTAATAGATACATTAATGATTTTCTCTGAAACTAAACTTTGAAGGCAAGTTCACTATAGGATGGTAAACCTAGTGTTTAACCATAAACTTAATCTAAACACAATCAAGTGAAGCAAGCAAACAGAATCTATTTCAAACGAAGCATTTTATAAGTAAAAGCATATTATGATGACAGAAACGGAAAATTTTAAAGCAATATACAAAAAAAGGTTAAATCAATTAGAATACAATTTATCTAAGATATACAACTAGCAACATTCATTGTCATAACATTTATACGAATCACAGGAATTCTTTTTGTGTTTTATAATTTAATATAATTCAGTTATACAGTTTAATTCCTTTAGTAACAATAATTTATCAATTAAACATTGGCACAAATGTTTAAAAAATAGTTGCAAATTGATGAAAATATCAAGGAAAATCAAAGAACCAGCACTTATCACACAATCACTGGATTGACTCTAACAGTTTTTATTTTATACTAAACTTAATTACACCTTTATACATTATTAATGGAAGGTTATCTTCACCCCCTCCCCCAATTTCAAGAGAAATCTTAAAAAATACAATTCACTGTATATTTTTAATGAAAAAAAAAAGTTAATCAGTATCAATTACAGCATTAATTTAGAATTTTTTTTTATTTCTAACTAGATGAAATATGAGGGAAAGAAACCTTCTCATGTATAACACGCACACACAAATACTTTTCAATAAACAGCATAATCCCTTTATTTATGATTTAAAGGTCTGTCTTTTTGCATTTCTAATTTTAAAAAATCTTCTTATCAGAAATATTTTTTAATTAAAATATCAAATATAATTGAAGCAAATATTTTAAAAACCGGTGGAAACAGATTTTCTTCATAAATGTATCATATTAGAACTACAAATTTTTTCAATAAATTAAATATTTAAAGAACATTTTAATATTCAATTATTTAAATAGATAATTTTTTGTTAAAAAGCAAAAATTATAATAATAATAACTTTGTAGTTTTCCTGATAAAACTGTTTATCATCTCTACTTTAAAAATTTATCTTTTAGAATTTTGATCATGTGCTCCTAATAATAACTCTATTTTTGTTTGTTGATGATAAAAAAAGGATATATATATATTGCTTTTCATAGACTGAAGACACTGCACCATTAGCTCACTAAAACTTTACCTTTTTTTTTCCCCTTTATCTTTATTTTACCTTAGTTTGCTTTTACAGATATATTAGATGGCTATTTCAATGTGATGCCAAAATATATGCATTAAAGTAAAAAAGAAATTGTTAAAAAATATAGCAGAGTAGCTGAAAAACTTTAATAATGAACAGCTAAGAAAATCTGCAATAATTATTTCAAAATTAAATGCATTAAATTTTCTTAAGAATTAAAAACTATTGAAAAACAAATTTTATAAAAATGGAATTGGTACCATTACAAGATAAAAATTTAAAAATTATGAAGATGAAGATTCATTTTCAGTATAATTTCCTCAAAGTTTTGAGGAGAAATAGGCGAAATATTAATTAATTTCTCAATGGCTGAAGTGTTTGTTCTAAGTCTACATTGTTCCATTTGCTATGATAGACTAAAGCCTATTTTTAAAAATTGTTAAATCACTACTTTGGAGCAAATGCAAACCTGATTAAAAAATGTATTAAAATAAAATAGGAATAAAAAAAATTGCAAAGTTGTTCAAGTTAGCACCTATATACTTAAAATACTTATGAGTGCACAAATTCAGAACATATCACAAATTTAGTTTGCTTCAGAAAGGGGTGGGGTGGGGACAAGACAGAAACATTTTTTTGAAGTTGGATAATGCATAGATAAATAAATTTGTAAATCCAGCAGCTCTAATAAAAATAGAAAACAAGAAGTTAAGGTAAATGAATTCTTTCCACAATCCTTAATATTATTATTGGAACAGTTTGAAGTATTGAATACATCATAAAGATGTATATGCTTTAATTTACAGAACAAAGTTATTGAAACACAGGAGCATCACCACTTAATTGTGTCACTTTATTATTGTTGAAATATTATTTTAATTATATTAAAAAACTAGCCGCCTTTGGCGACCAGTCGGTTCGCCAGTATTAATGCTCACTAAAATTTTCATATAGTATTTTATGTAGCTGTGTCTCATAACAGATTTTTCACCAAAACATTTTTAAACCAAACAAATTTTGATAATCATATAATTCGTTTATAGTATTATTTATTATTGTTTTCTTCAGATGATCTGTTCACTGTACTACTCATCTTTCTCTTTCTATCCGAGCAATGATTGTCCCGGAATTGATATTTTACTTAAATGGTGGAGGGAAAGGCCTAAAATTCTGTTTTTATAGAATAATGATATTCAAATTTTCATAAATGTAAACACACTAAACAAATAAAGACACAATTGGCTTTCAAGAGATGCGAAAGCTTAAAAACAGCTTGGAAAATGCCTCACACAGACGAAATAATGGTGACACACACACCCTTCTTTTCTTTTCTATCCTTTTTTTCTTCACTACTTTTCTTTCTATAAACCCTATTTTCCATTTGTCATTACTTTTTTTCTTCCTTGCCCAGCCTGAGCAGGCATAGATTAAATATTCATACCGACTAATAATAAAAGCAACTATTTTCTTTCTTTTATAAACATCCCGTCATGTATGAATGAAAACCAACTGACTTCGCGCATTTCTTTCTAAACAAATCATAATTTATTACTTCCTGCTATCTTACTCGGTGTGGGGGAAGGAAATGAAGATTTTTGGCGGGAAAGTAAGAAGATTGTCGTTTTAACTATTTTCCACGCAGTTTTTTAATGTTTTTTCTCATAAGAACCATCCTCGTGCCTTGATGAAAATATTTTTAAAAAATTAACCGAATCGGTCAAGCCGTTCTCTAGTTTTGCGCTTAGCAACGCATTTCGAGTTGCATTTTTATTAATATAGATAATAATTTTAGTGGTAATAAGACCTTATTAATAATCACCATCTCCAGCAATTATTTAAATTTTATTAATATAATGTGAACAAATTTTGAATAAATTCATTACATAAAAAGAGAAAAAAAGAAGCAAATTCAATTTCGAATAAAATATTTTGCATTTACATACACTATATCTCTGTGTTAATTTTAGAAATAGATGATTTAGTTTTTAAATAATTGATGTAAAATTAATATTAGCCACTCAGGGAAGTTGAAAAAAGTTAAATTTACTTTTGTAATGAATGTATTTAAATTTCTTTATAATTAGCACTAAAGTATAACAATGAAGTAGAAGATCACAGAGTGATCACACAAGAATCGAATGATGCTAGAGGATTGGCAAGTACAAAAAGCTAAAATTTTAACTATCTAGTAAATTTTAATGCAATCAAATTATTTTAAAATTAATAACAATTGAAAGAAATACTATGCAAAATTAAACTGACACTATTGAATCATAAAAAATAAGTTTAATCATAAAAAATAAGTATTATTTGCATATTATCCTTTGCTCTGAAATGATGGCAAAATTTCAGTTAGCCTAATTAACTGAAAATTACATTTTTTGTGGGTTCAGAAGTTGACAATCTTTCTCTTGTCTTTAAGAATACATGTGCTAAGTTTTTTTTAAATATGTCCAGCAGTTCAGGAGGAGATGTGAAGCATACCTTATATATATATGTATGTGTGTGTGTCATCTTATTTCCTGATCCAATTCCAACTTTTTATTTAATTAATTCTGTATGTGGTCTATAAAATAACTCACCTCAGTATTTCCTCAAGCTCTAAGTGAAGGGATACACTTCCTTAATACTCATATTCTTTTTCCTAAAAATACACTTGTCAAAAAAAATCCCTATCAAAATCTTATACACTGAAGTCACAAAAGTCATGGGATAGCAATATGCAAATATACAGATTGCAGTAGTATCGCAGCGAAAAAGTATAAATACGCAGTTCGTTTTTCAGAGCTTTCTATTGTGTTCAGGTTATCCATATGAACAGGTTTTTCGTGATTTATGGCGGCACGACGAGAATTAACAGACTTTGAACGTGGAATGTTAGTTGGTGCTAGACGCATGGGTCATTCCATTGCAGATATCGTTAGTGAATTCAACATTCCGAGATCCACAGTATCAGGAGTGTGCCGAGAGTATGAAATTTCAGGCATCACATCCCATTATAGACAGCGCAGTGGGCGACTACCTGCACTTAACGACCGAGACCGCCGACGTCAGTGTGGAATGGTCAATGTTAATAGAAACGCAACACTTCGTCAAATAACTGCAGGAATCAATGTGGGACGTACGAGGGACGTGTCAGATAGGACTGTGTGGCGAAATTTGTCTTCCTTGGGCTATGACAGCAGAAGAACGACTTGAGTACCTTTACTGACAACACGACATCGCCGGCAGCGGCTCTCCTGGGATCGTGAGCATATGGACTGGTCCTAAGACCAGTGGAAAATCATGGCGATGAGTCACGATTTCAGTTGTTACGAGCTGATGGTAGAGTTCGAGTGTGGCGCAGACCCCACGAAGCCATGGACCCAAACTGTCAGCAAGGCACTGTTCAAGCTGGTGGTGGCTGCAAAATGGTGTGGGCTGTTTTTACATGGCATGGACTCGGTCCTCTGCTGCAACTGAACCGATCATTGACTGGAAATGGTTATGTTCAGCTGCTTGCAGATCACTTGCAGCCACTCATGGACTTCACGTACCCACACAACGATGAGATTTTTATGGATGACAATGCGCCATGTCACCGGGCCAGAACTGTTCGCGATTGGTTTGAAGAACATTCCGGACAATTCCAGCACATGATCTGGCAACCTAGATCGGCCGATATGAATACCATCGACCATTTATGGGACATCATAGAAAGGTCCGTTCGTGCCCAAACCCCTGCACCATCCACACTTTCCCAATTAGGGACGTCTATACAGACAGCATGGCTCAATATTCCTGCAGAGGACTTCCAACGACTTGTGGACTCCCTGACACGTCGAGTTGTTGTACTTCGCCGGGCAAAAGGAGGACCGACACGATATTAACAGTCCTCCCATGACTTTTGTCACTTCAGTGTATATTAAAACTTAATCAAGAGAAAAATTTTGGTCTCTTCTGGTTTTGATCATAATGCAGACTGACATATTTCTTACCACTTATTCTCTATACCGAAATCATGCCTAACATGGTAAAATAAATTGATTTTAAAACTTCTATTTGGCCACACAAATCTTAAATTATATAAATACATCAGCATAATACACACACATATATATAAAGCCACTATGATTTATTTATACTACGATAGGAACTCACAACTATTAGATGCATTATCAATTATTGTCTCCCCTTTCCCTTTTTATAGAGTGGTTTAAAAACACCACTGTTCATTCTCTATGGGGAAAATATTGACAGACATCTCCAACCCTAATCACAGTACTGATTTCATTAATTTTTATTTCTTACATAAGCTTATTAGTCTTAGATATGTCATCAATGGTTGCAAATTTTCCCAGTACTCTCAATTGGAGACATCACAAGATAAAAGTTTGACAGAGTTTTCAATGTCAGTAACTAGCAATCAGAAGGCTTTGTGTTTATATATGCTAACACAGTTTATGGTAGAATTCCTTCTGTTGTGATCAGATGTATTCCATCAAAGTTAGTTGACCAAATTTAATATTAATAAAGTGAACAACTAGTTGGCAAAGGTATGTAGTTATGTTTTAATGCTAATTATGGCGAAGTAACTAACGTTGCTTTTTCAGTTTAATGAAGAATTTTGATGCCCTGCTTAAACTAACACACAAATTAATAAAAGAATCCTTTAAGCATTAAAACATAGCTACATATCTTTGTCATAATAAATCTAAACAAAAAAATTTTTTAACTAAACAAATCTGTAACGAATGGAACCAAAAGTTTTGATTATAATATAAAAATGGAATATTTATGTTTAATGAAGATAATAATTTTAATAAATATGAACAATTAAATTAATTTTTTTACAACTTACTAATAAAGACTATATTCTAGTTTGTTTCAATATCATTTCAGAAATATGATTTTTCCTCATTCATTCACATTTCATTGAAGTAATAGTATCCATGAAAAGTAAACATTGGAATGATGCAGAATTGAATAAAAATGATATTTAATTATGTATTATTAAAATGTTTTTATTCAAATGAAAGAAACACAGGAGAATAAAATATGTGTTTTTTATTTACATAATATGGATAGTTAATTTTACAGAGCAACCAATCAACAAGTTTATCATATTTGTTTTACATCCAATAGTTTAGACGGAAAAAATGAGATTTTAACAATCTTGGTCATTTTATATTAACAAACAGACAAAATATATAAGCATAGCATATCATCTATATATTTCATTGTATTGCATTCATTGTATTGTGTTGTACTTAAAATTCTTAGAGGTAAATAGGATAATTTTTTCTGAAAAGTCAGGCATCATGTGGCATATTATATGAAATGCAATTAAGCAACTCCATAAAATAACTCAACCAGCACCTAAGTAAATTTTATGCTGCATAATGGTGCTTCCAAAAGAAAAAAAAAAGTAAAAACATATGCAAGTGCATACATATAATAATTATAACCAATGACAACTCATACTAATAGCATATTGGCAACTTACAAGTGACTCTCAGTAAGTGATGCAATATGGAATTGTAGGGTTCAAAATTTTTTTTATAAAATCAAATAGCTTCTATTTAGCAGAAAAGCTTAAAACTAAATTCTGTTCCAATATATTAGTTAAGTCTCAATATATTATAGTCATATTCAGATTTTTTTCATCGTTTTTTTTTCTTACTATATGTCAGAATACAGTGAGTTAATATGAGAAGTCACAGGCTATGGATTTGATTTACAGAAAGAAGTTTATCACTTTAATAAGACTCCTCAATTCAAATGAATTTGAATTTCATCAAAAAATAAAATATTCAACTTTTAAAACTTCCCTCTACAAATTTAAATAAACATTCAGTATGTGAACAAAACATATTACATTAGAGTAACAGACACAGAAAATGATATTGGTCCCATTATTTTTTCTAACAATTTATTTGGAAGATATTAGATAAAAGAGGTTTAAATGAGAAAAAAGAGTAAGAAATTTTTAAAAGGCTATTTTTAATCCCATTCACAATTTCCCTAACCAGTATCTACCTTTTACGGAGAAACTGGATGGCCGTCAGGAGTTCTTCAAATTTCTGCGTCTCTTTGCCTGCCTTTGGATATCCCATTGGGGTTCCTGAGAATAATGTAAAAGTATAAATTTTCAGATGATCTGATACTCGAATTTTTGAGAAAAAAATTATGTATATATTACAGTAGAATCATAACGACATATGTTAACATAAATTGAAATTGTTATGCTAATCCTTAATTTTGATCAGCGAACTCCTATAAAAATTTCAAAATGCATTGTCTTATATGTACACAATAAAAAATATTATAAGTACAATGGCATAACAGGAAGGTGTGAGAAGAATACACCACCATTATTTCCTAGAATTAAAATTAAAATGGTGCCCAAAAAACCAGAATGAAAAAAATAATAATAATACAGTTAAAAAAAATGTACAAATTTTTCTTCCATTAAAATTTAGTTTATTCTTAAAATATTCCCTTAGCTTTAAAATGTAACATATTAAAGTGTATAACAGTAATTTCTCTAGAAATTTGAATTTAACTAAAATAAAGTTATGATTCAACTGTACATATATAGTAATAAATTTCTGTAAATTTATTTATTAAAAAAACTAAGTTCACTACTATTTAAGGCATGAGAAAAATTTTAGAATCAAGATAACTAACATAAGAAAGGCGAATACAGAAATAATAAAGTTAATAAATAAATAAGTTATCTGCCTTAGAATTGTATCAACACAGGCAGTTTTCATCCACACAACTTGCTAAAATGGATGATTTAAAAGAGAAAGCATTATAAAATCACAGAAAATATTTTAACATATATAATGAGAGAAAGAAAATCCCACGTAATTTTTAGCTGTTATAAAAATTCCCTCCTTGTTTTCAATGACTGCCATCGCAAGGCAACAGGTTGTACAGAACCAAACAGGAAAGATGATCTGGTTTTCTTTATAATCACATCTTCAAGCCTGAGAACAATCAAGTAGAAAATGAGAAATAACCGATTTAAAAATAATAACATAATTTACTGAAATGTTTATTTGGATCAATTTCATTGAAATTTATTAAGAATTAAGATGGGTTTTTTTTTTCATGTATAGTTTTACACATAGTTAGTAATTTGTGTGTCAAGAGTCAATATGAAAATTTGACTGGAAAATATTATACAGTACTTAGTATGCCTTTCTTACTCATTGTTTATGGTTATTAATAGAGTAAATAAGTAATAGCCAATACAACTTTAATCAATATATTATCTCACGTTTTTAAAGTGATCCAAAATTTGGCCATGTATGGAATATTTTGGTACAGGTTTTTTTCAAATACAAATCTTTCTCAAATAAATCAGTTAAAGAGAAGTTTAAGATAAAAATCAGTAAAATCTGAAATATTTTTCTTTTGAAAAAATAAATTAAAAAAAAA
>JAOUZG010002851.1:12720474-12746428 GCA_026289955.1 Argiope argentata
TTATAGCCGTTTGTAATCGCTATATTCATTTTGACTTACCCTGTATAATAATTATAGTCAATGACAACTCAGACTGACAATCTAAAGAAAAATGAGTAGAGTAAAACCTCTTATAGCCAGCATCCAATAAAAAGGCAATGTTTAAATAACAGCAATTTTTTTAAAGCATAAGTTAAAATCTGAAATTTACACAAATGAGAAAAAAGAATAAAATCAATTCATGATTTAAGTGCTAAAAAAAGGTGATATAAATTTTCTTGATTGTACAAATGCTCAATGTTTAATAATAAATTCAGACAAAGTTAAGTGTTAGCAAAAAGTTAGTTAAGCATGATTTAGGTTATTCTAAATTTTTTGCACTTGCTCTTGATAATAATAAATTAAACATCTATTGGCAAAGGAAAAAAAATGAAGAAGAAAGAAGGTGTTGTATCAAAGACAACATGAAATTTCAGTTATATATATCCAGTGACAATCATATAGGCAGGCAGTGATTTGAACCGTTACATCATGGCAAGTCACATATAGAATATCAAGAAATAACATGCAAGAAAAAAAAAATTAGCAGAAAAAGTCAGATGGCAAAATTTAACTTAATAAGCTAACATTACAAATAATACAAGATTACATATCATGCATTCTTCATAATACTATAAGAAAAACTACAGAAAATCAATTCAGAACATAGAACTGAAAATTATAACACATAAAGACATTTCAAGTAACAAAACAAAACAGGTTAAGTTGTATAACATCCTGGTCTCTTAAAAAAAAAAAGCTTTAAGTTCCATATTTATTCCTTTATAAGTCATGCAATTTTTTGCAGATGATTCTTAATGATAACAACATATAAATGAAGCATACCTTATATCTTTTCCTGAATAAAGGGATGAGTAAGTGCCTGATTAATGGATATCCTCTTGGCCGGATCAAGCATTAAAATTTTTTCTAGTAGATCTTTCAGTTGACAAACTTTGCGATACTGATCATCAGGCAAACGTTGAGAGCCCACCAACTCAGCCTGCAGGTCCCGACTGGGGTTGATATTCGTAAGTACTACCACTTTTTCCTAGAATTAAGGCCAATTTTTTTCATTTTGAAAAAATTATGATGCATTAAAAAAACACATAATCAGTATCACTTTATTTCTTATTGATATTTGAGCAATTTTTCAAGTGAAAAAACTTGCAATTTTCATTTTTCTCAGATAACACTCATTCCGCAGGAATACAATTTAAATTGACTGCTTTAATATCTAAATATCTCAAAATATGCTATTAAAAAAAGAAGGTATTTTTGTCAATTTACATATTATATTAGGTAATATTACGGGTAAGATGATGATAGAATAAATTTTGTCTTAACACCATAATCAAAATTCCTCATTTCTTCACAAAAATATATGAAAAATAGCAGTAGAATTTTTTGAAGGAAAATGACATATATATGAATATTTAATTAAAGAGCTATAGTTTAAAAAAGAAATTAGATGGAAAAATTGTCAAGTCATTGTGCAACAATATGAATTCTGGAAATATAAAAGCAAAATCAGATTTTCAGCTTCCCCTAAATGTCAACTTAATAAGACTTCATAACTTAATTAAGAAAACATATTAGGCCATTCTAATAGCTATCCAAAGAGAACCCAGCAGATCAAAAAGTGATGTATGTTTGATATAAAATAATAAAGCTTAAAACCTCAAAAATTATTCAATTTTTATTTATTTTGAGAACTGTATGAGTGTGGTTTTTTAAATTAACATATTAGAATTTAAAAACTTTGTTAAATAATTAACAGGACTAGTGGAACGTATAAAAATGCATATATTTTTAAAAGTATATTTAATTACTGAAAAAAGAATAAATATAATTCTTTAAAACATCTAAATTATTATTCCATCTTTATATACTTATCTTTGTTTAAAATTAACAGTTGAGCCATAATTATCAATAATTAGAATGCACATATTGTGCATACATAGGATAGTCAAAATGAAGAGGCTAATCAAACTTGTAATTTCTCCTTACTGTAAACAAAAGCAACAAATTTACAACATGGACGAAATCATATGGGAAATTATTAAACCTCATTTATTTTAAAGCACTTTATGGCTTTAAGCAGAAGAATTATTAAGTGCTCTGTGAGATACTATCTAAAATAATAAATTTCATAAAGCCCTTTCTACAATTCTAAAATAAATAGAACTGTATACAATGCCTTACATATGTGATGCTTAACCGCTAACAATTTTAATCTCTTCCAAAAATACACATCTAAATTGTATTGCAAAATTTAGCTATGACAAGTATATTTGTCAAACACAGCATATGTGTCATAGGAAACTATGTTGTAATAGATGCCTTTTATTATTTTTATTTTAATAGTTACATTATTTTATTTACTTAAACTAACATACATTTTTGGCTTATAACTGAAAAGAAACAAAGAAATTGCAACACTAATAAACAAAATAATACATTTACGAAACATTTCGTATCATATGAAATTTTTTTAAAATAATAATTATTGATAATATTTTATTTGTTCATTTGATTTTCAAAATATTTTAAGCTTGAAATTTACAAGTACACATGTTTATACTAAAATTGTAATTCAAATTGCTAATTGTCATGACTTATTACGCCTAGCAATTTAATTCATCATAACACATAATGTTATACTTTTTTCATGATGAGTATACTCATCAAAAACAGTTAACTGGTTAAAAAATGTATTTATACACTGAATTGTTTGGATTACATCGCAGCACTAATCACAGATACTAACAACTTCCTTTTCATGTCAAGTAATTTCAGTGCGAAACCATCATTTAAAAAATTATTTCGAAATGTGTGGTGGTTTCTGATCAAAATCAAAGGTCTAAAATAATGTTCTAACTTTAATAATTGCCTACCATGTAAGCCCATTAGAAGTCAGTACGTTAGTTAATATCCCCTCTTATGTACAAAAAAAAATGCATTTAAAGTTTTCTTAGTACTTTCAATTTAATTCTTTTTCATCAAGAATAAAAAAAAACCTTCAAAAAACCACCATAACTATGTTGTGTAAAAACTATCTACAACCTACCCATTTTCTTTCAAATCAAACTATGAAAGGAAAGATCTTCATACTCAAGATCTTTTTAGGCGGTTTCAAAGACATACTACCGCAAACCTATGTCAAGAGATTCTCTACCACTTCAAATGCGTCAGCAAAACTGGTGTGTTTTCCTTCACCTGACTTTTAGTCAAATGATTGATAATTTTAAGGGATTTTGCCACGAGTTTTAGGTGTTAAGATTTTATTTACATTTAAGTATGATTTATATGATTATGATGGCTAAAATCGACACTTTTCATTTGAATTCTTCTTGTATTAGCGAGCAACCATATTATACGGATGTTAAATATACTTTCTAATACAATAATTTTCTTAATTTTTAAATGGTTTATTTAAATATTATGTTTCTTCAGAGCTCGTACATTATGTTGGTTGCATTTAGTCTAAATTCCATAAAAAAACTTCGTCATTTTTTAGCTTTATTCAAGTATTACTTGTTATTAAAATTGTTTACTTTTCATATATATATATATATATCTGTGTGTGTAGGATATCCCACAGAGCTGTTTTAATTAACCATCATCTGCCTTCATTTTGTTTTGTCAACATCTGATGATAGATGTAATTCAAAGCAAGAGTTGTAAAAGGTTAGATCATTTCTCAGAGGATGATACTCTTAATTGATACTACATTCCAGAACAACGCAATCTATCGAGCTTTTGAAAAAGAGTCCCAATTAATATTGAGCCAGAGGCTCATTAACATCCACAAAAGAAATATGTCTATCTCCACGCATCAAGCAATTCCTGATCGCACAGCTACTGGCAATATGTTTACAATCATAATGTTTCTTAATTCTAACGTCCTCCTGGAGGAAATAATCTAACTTTCTGTTTATTTAATATCTCCATGTTTTAATTCTTTTAATATTTACCTAAACTCTAAATAAATTTTTATTTTTTAAAAAAAGTCTTGTCATCCTTTGTTTGAATTAATTTAATCTTGGTTTAGAAACTAACCCATAAATATTTTTTTAAAACCCATCACGCCACTAAAACCCCATCATCTGAAGAGTCTAATTTTTGGAAGATTTATTTATATATTGCATGTTGTAACGATTTATAAATAGTTTTTATTGATAACAAAGTGTGTTTTAGTATTTCCATAAATAAATAGTGAAGAAGTGCATTAAAAAATGAATTAAAAACTATTTATTAGTCATAAGAAGAATGTGTTGTTGGTGTGCAATGGTACTCCTGTGAAACCACCCACCTTCCTCGTAGTGGAATCCATTATAATTTTAAAAAAAAAGTATTTATCTTTCCTTAAGACTCTAAACATAAAAATTAATTGCATAACTGTGAAAAATCCAGAAAATTTATATTTGTGTGCTTAAAAGTAATAAAAATAATAATAAAGAATTGTTTACCCTTTCAGTTACTTTGTCAACTTCATGGGAGAGAAAATTGCAGCTGCTATTAAAATGCTGTTCTCTAAAAGCTCCCTTTTTAATCAATTTATTAGGAAATTTGCCTTTTAAGTCCATGAAATTTTTCAACATTTGATTGTTAGATTTTCCTGGAAACATTATTTTCCCAGTATACAGTTCATAAAGAGTACATCCAACACTCCACGTATCAATTCCAAAATCATACTGCAAGCCTAAAACTGAAATAAGAGTAAGATATTTTAATTAATAATTTTTTTTACAGAGGTACTAAATATAATAACTAATAAGGTTAAATTTCAGCAATTATTTTAATCTGATCAAGCACTATATTTACATAATACTATATTTATATAACTTTTACATTTCTCATGAGACTTAAAATATTAAAAATTTCAGAAGGAAAATCTTTATTCAATTTTACAATTAATAAAAGTAATTTATGATAATAAATAAAAAAATAATGATAGAATTTTTCAAAACACTAGTATCAGTTATGTAATCAATTTAGTTTTCACCTTTTATTCCAATTTGTTCAAATATAAATGAAATAAAACATATTATGTAGGAATTCATTATAAGCATAATATTGCTAATAAAAAACAGCTCCCAAAAGAGATATTAGAATTCTGATAACAAGATCACCAAAAATGCTTTACATAATTTTACAAAACTACAAAAATTTTTAGATCCACAAATTAATATAAAAGAAAAATATAAGCAAATAAACAATTGGACTCGAAATTTGATAATATCTATCATTTTAAGAATACTACAAATAATCTTACTAATTTCAGGAGCTCTGTAAAATCTGCTCACAAGGTATGGTGTGATATCATTGTCAGCAACATGAGATGCAGAACCAAAATCACATAATTTCAGTACAAGTTTGCGATCATTGACCTGAAACAAACATGAAAATAAATAAAATGTACCAAGAAACATTACTAATACAAAATGACAATAATATTCATATGCAAAGAGGGAAAAAAAATCCATGAAAATTAAATCTAGTAAAAATTACTTTTTATAACATTAAAAAACACACAGAGAAGCTAAGAAATTTATTTTCAACGATATTTTTAATTCTTTATTGAAAAAATAAATTAGAATAAACTTTACTTATGTAATATAATATGTAAATGTATATTCATTCTAATGCACTAATTTAAATATTTAGCATAGATACATAAAATAAATAATATTACATCATATGACACTCTTTTATAAAGCATATGCACGCTTTGTAATACTGTACTTCAAAAAAAAAGTATTATAAATGTTAAAAATTAACTGCAAAATATTAGATGAATTCTAGCCATTTAAAGAAATTTTTAATTTAATTACCTGCATAAAAACCAAACTATTAAATTGCAGGAACTTGTTTATCAACCTCAGAACTGTTCTAAATGATAATAAGCAATTAATTTTTTATTAATAGATATATATAATTTTTCACAATAAATTATGATCCTGCTATAAAAAACAAATACAATCTTTATAATATAAGGGCAATAAAACATTTTTATTTAAAGAATATTTTTACATTTTTTTTAGATTAACTCACCATAGTTAGAATAAATCACAGCCATAAGTTAGCAATTGATTAGTGTATATATATAAAGGTAAAAAATTTCAAAAGCTTATAGCATTTTACTAATCTCTTAACTGCAGATCAAATCTTTTTTATAGTGATACCTGATCTTATAACATAATTTAATTTATTAGCATCTCATTTGATAACAATATTAAGAGTGATTTTGAATCTTAGTCAGGTGACAAGTTAACACCTGAACTGGCATTCCTTTTTCAATTTTCTGCATCACAATAATCAGAGGATGCTTGGCCCATAACATTAGATTTAGAACATACTAAACATGCATACACAATGGTTCTTGAGCAAAATCTGATTTGAAATCTAAGACTTTTAGACTCCAAAGACAAGACGATTGAAACTCTCAAATCCAAAAGGTGGCTATAAAAGGTGACACTTTTATTATCATTCTTATAATAACTGATATTCTATGCTGAAGGCAGTTCCAAGTCAATCCTGTATTTAAATACCTTGATTGAAATCCAACAAAGTGTGGGCAATTATATTCATAAGCTAGATAAAAATAGTTGGTAAATCAAGCTTTGCGAATTCTGATGAAAAATTTTAATATATGGCCTTTCAATTAACAAAATCTTTCAAAATTTTACAACTTATTCTTTAAAAAAAAAAAAAAGTCATTTTTCAAACTCCAAGGGAACTTTAAGGAATTAAATTATAAAAGAAATTATTTTTTTAAAATTCGCAAGTAACATTCTTAAAAACTGTTGATACCATATCTTTTGAAATCTTATACTTTAATTTTCCTTGTCTTTAACTTTTTAATTAAATCTCTATTACACCATTTAAGATTACTATTTAAGTTCATATTTACAATAATTAGCAAAATTAAGATTTAAATAAAAAAAATCTTTTCAAATTAGGAAAGGACTAGTAGAAGAGTAGTTAAAAATAGAACAACCCATTGTTAAGTATTAATTACTTTTTACATAAATGTTATAAGGCCTTCAAAAAATTCCTACTATCATTCAAATAAAAGCAAGTTTATTCCTTTACTTTTTTTCTTTTATAAAAATAACAGATTAATTTTTGATTCCAATAGGTATTTATAATATACAAAATTTTTTCATCAATGTGAAGTATATAAATTTCAACAAATATAACAATTTTATATTTGATCAGCTTCAATATATAATTTTATATACAAAAACTTTTTCAATTGAAAAGTCTGGATTCGTGAAAAATTATAGATTAATTTTGGAGGGGAGGACAATAATCATCATATACGGCAGTTAATACATACACATTACAAGATATAAATATGTTCAACCAAGCGAATTAAAGATTGACAACATTTATATCATATAATATAATATAAAATGTTTCATTTAAAAAGAAAGACTCACCAAAATATTATCAGGCTTGATATCTGCATGTAAAATATTGCACCTTTTCAATAGCTTTAAGGCTAAAAACAATTGCTGACTGTAAGAACGCACAGCTTTGATATGTAATCCAACATCTTTACCATACTTCTTCAACACTTCTCGGAGATTCATGCTGTAAACAGAAATGTTTTGTGAATTTTATTTAAATGCACATATTTAAAAAAATTTCTGATAATCAAAAGTAACCAGAATATCTTACCATAAAGGTTCAAATACTAAGCATAAATGTTGCTTGTGGAAAAAATGTCTATATAAACGCAGACAATGGAATTTATCATCTGGATCAGCATCATTTAATCGACGTAACATTTCTAATTCCTTCAAGCCAGTTTTATGCCTGTAATAGAAATTTATTATTAATTTTTTTCAATACACAGACAATATATTACAGAAATATCCAACATCTCTTAAATACTTTTCAACAAATATGATGCACAACTCAACAAAGGAAACGAAAATTTACTATTTTAATGATAAATTGAAAAGTATGTTTCTCATGGTGATTACATAACATAAAACATTAATTGGACAAATAGCAATTTTACAATGCTATTTTTAAAATTTTCAAAACAAGACTGTCCTTTTTTTTTTCTTCATGAATACAGTTTTCCAAAATTTAGGTAATATTTTGTATTCAATGTATAAGCACACAATTGCATAAACATGAAATCAACACACTAAATAGATTATAGATTTAGTAATAATTTCAGATTCACAATGTAAATGTGTACAATGAATCCTTTTTTTCTGAGTGAATGAAACCAATATTTGATATAGAACTACTGTCGAAATCACAAGATAGTATATAAAACTTCATTGATTTAAATCATTCTGTTTGTGAGTTAATTGCGTTTATAAACATGCAAGTGCACAGACCAACATAGAATCAACTCTTTGATACTTTTGAGTCAAAATTTTGACAGAAATCTTTAATTTAAATATTAAACATGTATACTTTATACGTCATACACATTAATTTTTAGAGTTATCAAATTCAGTTTTAATCGAACTGGCAACAAGACTTCTTGTGAACGGATTTCATTCAAAATTAGATAGAAATCCAGAATTTCTGTTGAAGGACCATAAATCAAATTTCAAAGGGTTTTTTTAATTATGTTATTAGCAGACCGGTATAATATATAAAATAAGTAAGGTTATATGAAATATGAAAATTCTTGTCCAAAATCCAAAATCTTGAGTTTAAAATCTTTGAAGAATTCATTGCTTCCTCTATATCTCATATGTGAGAAATTAAAAATGTATAATAAATCTTCATTATTATGAAAAATCAAAGATTTGTTATTTGCAAAGTTGAAGCAAAAATTGTCTCTATTTACATAAAGCACATTGCATTAAACTCATCTACTTAATTAAAATATTAATGCATTTTAAATAAAGTAGTATAAATTAAATTACATATTTCTAAAACATAGGAATTATTTTTTAAGAAGCATCAATATTTTGAAACATATCTAAAAAAACTGCTTAACATTTTAAAAAAAATAAAGTACTAAGCACAGTTAACAACAAAATCCTACATCAATTACAAAAATAAAATAATAGACTGAACAAAACTAACAAATCTTTTAATAATAAATTATAATTAGAAAATAGAATTATGAAAACAGTTATTATTATAATTAGTTACAAGGTCAATTGAATAAAAAAGAATCAAATAATCTCACAGTTACATCAAGATTATGAATAGTAAATGAATTGACTGAATTCATTTTTGAATAGTAAATGAATTGACTGAATTCATTTCACGCTTTAAAATAATTATCAAACCTCAAGCATAACACTTCATTTAAAGTCCTAATCATAAAAGGGCAGAATTTTTTAGGAAGCATTTGGCAGAAAATTGATGCACAGATCACGCTTTTAATAAGAAATTATATTTTGAATACAGGTTAAAATGACCTCTTTTTCTATCAAGTTAAAACTACATGTAGAAATTTTTTTAAAAAAATATCAAATTTTAAACATTACTTACATAATTTCATTATTTCGAATAATTTTAATAGCAACATCCTGATTTCCTCTTGCCATGTCCCGAGCTCTAATGACATTGCTAAATACTCCTTGTCCTGTATATCCATAAACTGTATACCTTGTATCCAAAACTTCCCCAATGCGAACACCTGTTACAAAAAATTATTTTTAAAAAGGAAATTAATCATTTATTTTCATTTAATAATTTTAAAAAAAAATTTAACTTATTACAAAAACAGCACAGAAAATAGATAAAAATACATCATAAGCCAATAAAACTTACGATAGTAGCCTTCTGCGTCATCCCAATTGTCAGTAAGATTTGGATTTTCTTGACCAGTAGCAGAAATTAGACGTGATGATGCTGGACTCTGTAATAGAAATTTAAAGTATTAATTTTTTTAAAAAAAATTTCTTTCCACATTCATAAAATAAAACGACGAATCAAGAATTACTCACTAAATCTGTACTGAAATTATCAGCTTCTGAAAACATATCCAGTTTCTTCTTTTTCTCAGCTGCTAAATTATAAAAAAAATTTCTCATTATAAAAGCATAAGAATACCCAAAGAAAACAAGTTTGTTTTTAAGTATCTCTAAAATAAATATGAATATGTAGCATAATTTTAAATTTTTGATTCACATTGGAAGAGACCAAATAAAAAGATTTAAAAAAGGGAGGGGGAAGGATTTTTGTGAAAATTCATATACTGAGAGGATAGAAGTAGTAATCAAAGGAAATTAGAATGTGGCATGTTTATCTTATAGAAAACAAATTTAAAAAATGGGAAAAAGTTTATATATATATATATATATTGAAAATTCAAATACTGTAAGGAAGAAGTAGTTATTGAAGGAAATTAGAACGTGGGCTGCCTCTTGCTGACTCCATAGCATATACCATACATTATTATTATTTTTAAAATGTATTTCTCCCTTAAAAAAATAAAATTTCAAAATATTTTTTATGAATGTTTTCAGTTATCTTTATTATCTGATACATAATATTCATCATCTTAAAAGAAGATGGAGAAAAAAAAAAGAAAAAACTACATACATAATGGGCTTTATGATAATAAATTAATATTTATTATTGTTGATTTGATACTAATTTTCCTTTCTTTTGCACAGAATCTACCAAAATTTACAATAAAATATTACCAATAACAAATAATTAATTAATATTTCAAAAGCAATTTTTCAGCAACAATATTAAAAAGTATACATACCATCAGCTTCCTTTTCATTTAATGCATCCTGCAATCCCATAATCTTTCTTTTATCTAAAATGGATGCTTCAAAATCATTTGACTGATCATCCTGTTCTGCCAAAAAATTGGCGGCAGCCTATCCAAGTAGAAATATGAAAAAAACAATTTATTATTATACTGATAGTGAAAATTACATCAAATAATAATGAACACACAGTAACAATTAAAAATACTTTATTACCTCATCTCCAATAATAGCAGAGTCAGGAGAATCTGTCCCACTACTTGAACGAACTGGAGATGATAAACCACTACCTGGTGTTGGTTGTTCAACACCCAGTTTCTAGAAAAGTAAAACATTTGAATATATATATATATATATATATATATATATAAAGTAAAGCATTTTTCATGTATAAAAAGGAGATAAATAAAACTTCAACTAAAAAAAAAAACTATAACAAGCCAGTATTGCAATAAAAAAGCACAATTCAAATTTGACTTTAAAATTTAACATAAATAAGTATGGAAATTATGCAGGCAGTTAAATGTGTCATATTTTAATGATATCAAACCTATCTTCTGATACTTTCTAAGCAACTTTCCAACCGTTTTTCAAAATTTTTAGTTTAATTCTTCTACTTCAAAGCAGTGATCAAAGTTGAAACAAATTATTGGTTTAAAAGCTTGTACAAGGAAGTAAAAATTCTCAACAACAAAACATTAGAGCAATTACTTAAAATTTCCCCCCTTTAATTTATTATTATTAATCAATAAAATAAAAAATGCTTAATACTATTAGAGAATATGCAATTAATATATGGAGGATGATTCCATAAATTAAACATACTTTCAACAGTTCTTGACGTTGCTGTCTTCTCCTCTGAATAACTGCTTCTTCATCTTCTTCCTCCTCATCTTCTACTTCCAAATCAACATTTCTTAAAAAGAAAAATATATAAATGGCAAGAAAATTTTTTTCTACATTTAATAATTTTGTAAAAAGAAATTATGAAAAACTAAGCAATTTTCTAAAAAATTTATAATACCGAAATAATTATTAAATAACTATGAAACATTCCCCTATCAGCATGAAGAAAATATATATTTAAAAAATAAATGCAACAAATATTCTGGGTTGACTTCAATTAAGATAATAGCCATTTAAAAAGTATTTTTATAACTACTTCATTAATGTCTAATATGTAATTAACCTACATTTATCACATTGTTTAATATTTAAACATTTCTAAACTTTAAAAAAATTACAACATTTTATAAATCTTCCATTTTAGAGCAATAGAAATAACCATTACACACTGTTAAATCAAGTTACTGAAAGAAAGTACTTTAAAATTTGTATTATTATAACCGACATTGTTGACTGAAAATACATGATTATCTAAATTAAGGGATTTTAACACTAATTCATAATTTTTAAAAATCCAAAAATATGCATTTTCAAATAACGAAAAAAATTTCACAAGTTTTAAAAAATGGTCAAAATTAAAGATTTTGACCATTTTTCAAAATCATATATATATATATATATATATATATATATATATATATATATATATATATATATATATATATATATATATATCAAGGTACATACTGATCATCTGAGGAATCTTCATGTACAACTTTCTGCCCTTCAGACAAACTGTCTTTAAATTTGTCTTTTTCTCCTTTTCTATGCTTCTGGTCTTGATCTCTTTCACCAGAATCCCTAAAATGAAAAAAATTGTTGAATAAAAACATATGCAGAGGATGTCAGTAGGTGAATCCTATTGTTGTATCAAAAGAGAATGAAAGTACTTATACAATAGAAAATAAATCACTTAGCTTGACCTTGAATAAACAATACAAAAAGGTAAAAGAAAAATACATCCTAGCAATAAAAATTATAACTAAACACTTCCACTAATGCAGTTTGTTCATGGATAAAGTTCTAAAACATACATTTTTAATTCACTTCAATATAACAAAATTTTCTTTAATATTATTTCCACTATAAAATTTTCAATTCTACACATTTTCTTGGAAGGAAGACAGACAAGACAAAAAAAAAAAGCTGAAAACATAATAAAATAATGGACATTAAAATAAAAATAATTAATGGCAGTGAAGTAGTTAAAGTTAACATCAATTTTAATGTAATTAATATTTTAATTCATAATATTAAAAAATAATAAGTAAAAACAATTATTATAAAAGAAATGACAAAATGCTGAATTTTAAGAGGGTATTAAAATTTTTAATAAGATTATTTGCTTGAAGTTTCTGAAGAAAAAATGCAAATTTTTGGTTCATTCTAATTAATTGAAAATTTAATTCTTGCACTTTCAATTTCAAAAGTTGAAAATATTCTTTATTTTGTCTTAAAGAATAAACTAGCGAAATTCGATTGATCCACTTCTTTAGTAGGAAATGTGAAGCATGCATTTACACATAATCACAATGACTTTTCTTTACAGTAAAATTGCATAATAGCATGCAGAGGGAAGAACAGAATATGAGCAGTAAAACCAAAGATAAGAATTGGTAATAAATAACTTGGTATCTTCAATATTAAATCTCAGAAACATTTCACAAGTCAATTACACAAAATACAAATATAAACAGAAATTTATATCTATATATTTTTTTTAATTCTAATTCAATTTTATCTTTTTACATTTATTTGATCAATACCTTTACAATAGACAATTTTAGCTATTTAATTACATTTTTTAATTGCATCATTACATAAGTAAATATCCTTACAAATAAGAATTTAATTGTCTCTATTTAGGTAAGAAAAATTATTAATTAAAATTAAACCCAACATAATTAAGATGAGAAAGTGCAAACTTCTTAGAATAAAACTGAATTCTATGCTCTATTTCTCTCAAAATTCTAGCTATTTAAATTACGTGTTTTTAAAATATCAATTATTCTATTCAATATAAATAGTAAAAATTTTTAATTTGGTTGATGAAATAACACAGATAGCTTTTCATGCCCAATCAATTGTAAAACCTTTTGCCATCAAACTATGGCATTGAGTATTAAAGATTGAAAACCAGATTCAAACCACACTTTCTAAACATAATGCATTGCTTTAAATACATATAATCTTCTTAATTTTTGAAAACCATAATCTACATATTTATATTCAAAAAGTTTTAAGTCTTTAACATAACTTTTAAAGCTAAATGCTAACATTTAAGTGATAGTATTCATCAAATGATTTTCTATATGCATATTTATACAGATTCTGGATAAAAATTTCTAAGAGAAAAATAAATATGCAGCAAATATAAGTGGATTTGAAATCTTCAACAATGCACATTTTAAAAAAAATCTACTTAATTTTAAGATAACAGCACTTCATTCCAAATTATATAAACCTTCAGTTTTTTTCAATGCCTCACAAAATCAACTCCTTGACTTTAACTACCTAGCATGGATATGTTAAACTACTAGCATCAAGAATACAAAATTACAAGCAGAAGACATCTCATTTCAAAAGCTTAAAAACAGTGGAAAAATTCCAAACATTTTCTTTTTGCTTTGCACACTTCTCTGTGCTCTGATTACTTTCCACTAAAGACTCAAATAAAATGATGATTATGTATAAAATGAGAACAATAGATGCATTTAAAATATTATATGATTATGTTAAGCCTTTTCCTATCCAAAATAAGAATAATTCCACTATAGGATAGTTCTGACTACACTTTAAGTAGCAACAAGATATAAATTTAATAAAATTATTGAATATCATTCATTAAACATGATGAAGTTTAAAAGATGTGGATCACATCGAATAATAGTAATAAAATACGAATGATAATCTGTTACAGAAGCACTGCACATCTTAGTAACATATAAAAGTTTGCTTTTTTTCATTTACTCTCATACTCGAGAAGAAATTAACATTTATTTGCTATAACCTTAACAATAACCTTATGCAGCATAAGAGCTTATTTCTATATTTTCTAGTAAAAATAGCAATCAAAATAAACAATGAACATCATCAATCTAAAACCCGTAATAATGAAAGCCATTTGTGCATAAAATGCTATTTATTAACACTAACAATCCCCCCTTCCCAAGAAGCATTCTTTACACCCACTATTTAGAATTTCAGAATCAAAAACATAAAAGGGAATTAAATATGATTGGCCAAATTATAAAAGGTTAAATTTCATTGCAAATGATATAAGAATTTTCCTTGAATGCAATGCAACAGAAAACTTACATTTCTATAATAATTATGTAATTGGTGTACTTTTGGCCATATGGACAATATGTTAGTGATAATTATATTATATATAAAACACTTTCATAACTGTTAAAGCCATTTTGGACATACAATACTTTCTCTTATATGATAATTTATTTTTAATATTCGAATCGTATCCTCAATTAGAGGATTTAGACTTGTAAGTTATTACTTATCTATGTTATATACATGCAGAATCTAGAATATTTAGGAATATTGATTTAAATACATTAAATATGCATTTCTACATCATTACCAATGAAATCAAAAACTTTATCTGCATATTAAGCTCCATGAAAGTCATTATAATTTTGAATAATCTTATAATCAATAATTTGGTACTTTTCCATTAGCCAGACAGCAGCAAAAAAGCACTGTAAGAAATTTGATGGAATACTACATTATTTTATGATTTTTTGCTGCTGCCCAGCTAACGGAAAAGTATTAATAATTTTAATGCAAAAATAAAAAGATTCACCTTTTAGATCTTCTATGAGGACTACCTCTAGAATTACGTAATCTAGAAGAGCGGTCGATAGACCGCCTTCGGTCTCGGTGGGATCTTGGGCTAAAAGATCTTCTTCCATTTCTTTCAGGACTTCTTAAGTGATCCCTATTACGTCTCATAGGAGACAAATGTCTAGGATCATGCCTTCTTGGAGACAAGACACGTCCATCAGGCCTGCGGTGAGAGGCTCGATCAACAGAATTAAAACGATCTGGAGTCCTACGTAAAACAGGACTACGAGATCTTCGGAGACTTCTGTGTCTGGACCCATCTCTGACTCGTTCAGAATTTCTTTGAAATGAAGCTCTTGGTGATGGACTTCTTCTATGTCTAGGAGGTGACCTTCTGTATGGTGAAGATGGTCTTCGGTGAGGCGGCGATGGATGTCTTCGGTGAGATGATGGAGGTCTACGATATGGTGAAGGGGGTCTCCGTTGAGGAGATGACAACCTTCTGGAATCATGCCGATGATTTGGTGAAAGGCTTCTCCTAGAAGAATGCCGAGGAAGTTCAAATTCATTTCTATTTGGTGAGAATGATTTTTTGTACCTTGGTGACCTATCATAATTTTGATCATCTGAGACATCTCTCCTAAATGAAAGAGAAAATATATTTATGTTCACATGAAAAACAACAGATAGTTAAATAAGCACCAAGAAATGAATGATATATCAAAGTACAGAATTTTATATGAGGTTAAAAGCAACGGTCAAGTTAGTTAAAACATTAATGCAAAAGGTCATCTTTCTTTTTTTGTCTAGTAGATTGTTAAAAGAAGTAAAAACCATTTATCTTATGCTGTAAAACTCCAGATCTTACAAATTCATAATATGCCAAGCTAATACAAATAAATGAGTTTTGATTCACTATAGAAATTGTGAAACAGTTAATGATGTTAAAGAGGAATAAAATTTAACCAACATATTCAATTAGAGACAACCTCTTTTTCATGATTATATCTCATTAAGGGGAGACATGAGGGAAAAAATGCATATTTCCAGAATTTACTTTATATTTAAATGCAAATAACTCCTTATTTTCTCTTTTCCCTCTCACCTATTTTAGAAAATTAAACTAGGGTTTTAGTATTTGTCGGCACACAATTTTTTAATCTTATTTTTAAAGCTTTTAAATGTTTATTCTACAGAAAAAGAAATTAAAGTCATTTATTATAACTAATATGATTATTCAATTTAAGTAATTACAAAAATTTCTAGAAAATAATGACACAACTTTTGGAAAGGAAAGGATAGATTTTGAGGTCCCATTTTTTAACGTTTTTTTAAAATGTCAAAAATAAATAATTTGGAAACTAATAAATATACTTTATTATAAAACAAAAAATTTATTGTTATGTATATAAAAAATTATTCACAATTTTCTCAAAAAAGTATTTTTATATAAATATTGGGTACTTTTCAGTTAACCGAGCAAAAACAAAAAATTGCTATAAAAAAATTCGGTTAAAATGGTCATTAGTGTGCCCCCGAGTTTGTCGCCAATATGGCAACCCAATACAAAGCTCTTGTAGTAACCCTTATGATGTTTTGTTTACTTCTTTCTACAATGGTTGAGTTGTACATGAGCTTCAACTATTTTCATGAAAATATAAATTAAAAATAATATCAATTAAATATTTTATTTTTGATCTGTATTATAATTAAGATTTTTTGTATAGTTAATAAGAAGTTTCAATTATATTTTTAATGCGAATATAAAATATTTATTCCTTTACTCATTTTAATTGTCAGTATGCGATTTCACAAAATCGTCTGGTTTCTTTAAAAACCGTCTGCAATAGAATTATTTGCATTTCTCGTCATTCTTTCAAAGCTCTATCGTTTGTTTTCTTCGCTAGTTATTTTTTCGGCAATTATTCAAGAGTGGATGACAGGTGAATGGGATGGAAAAAAACATTTCGAACCTGATAAATGGATGAAGGGTGATTGGAATATTTTTTTTACAACAAATTAAATACTTCAAGTTTGTACTTTATGTCTTTAAAATTTCCTCTTAAATCCATTCTTTTTGTATCTTTGTCTTTCTGAATTATTTATTATTTACTGTTCATGTTATCCGCACATTCCTTATGTTCAATGTGCTAGCGAAGCTACTAGTTCCCCGCTCCCGGGCATAGCGAAGCTGTAGGATGTTTTTTTAAGTTAAAAAATCCTGCCCGGTGCCTTCAACAGATGCCTCCGGCATCTTTTGAAGGCACCGGGCCTGAAAAATAATAATAAAAAGACAATGCTTATCGATTTAAAAAAAAATCATCATTATATTGCGAAAAGTCGTAACCGTCACTAACTCTTAAAAGTGTTTGTTTACAGTGTCCGCCATCTTTATTGGCGACTTGGCATCCTTGGCGCGGCAAGGGGCACACTATAAGTAACCTTTACCAAAAATTCTACATTATTTGGCAATTTTTCACAATCATACAAAAAAGTACAAAATATTACCTTAATAATACATGCCATTCAAATTTTTATATATTCATGAATGCTAAAATACAAATATTTCATACATTTAGCGATGTTAAATAATAATTTATAATACTAAAATTGAAAAAAAAAAAAAAACTAACCTTCTATGAGAGCTTTTCTCAGAATTGATATCATATGAGCTGACTTTACGCTTAGATGAACTATTTACATGTTTATCCAAATCGTGATTTTCTTTTGTACTTCGATGATCCTTATGGCTAGATTTTCTTTTAGGATCTACTTTATCATTTTCCTTATCAGTTTTATGATGGGCAGATGATTTTGATTCCAAAGATATAGTTCTAACAGTCGATTCAGCATCATTTGGAATTGTAATTGCTATTCTGGCAGGACTAGCTTCATCAGAACTACCATAATCAGCAGATACTAATGATTGATTAACAGCTGAATCAACTTTAGCAAGTTGTGCTTCAAGCAATGCTTTCTGTTTTTCAAGCTCTTCCAGCTCCATACTATTAACTTCTTTTTTATCAATATGGCCTCGATGTTTGTGCTTGCCATGAACCTCATTACTCTTTTTGCTTTTATGGGTTGTATGTTTATGCTTGCGCTTATGTTTGTGGTGCTTCTTTTTCTTCTTCTTGCTCCCTCCAGAATCTGACATTTTCACCTTTTCACAGGGCTTTTCTTCCTCAGAATCTGAATCACTAAAAGAAAAAATATCAACATTTCAGTAACAAAAGAACAGATTTTCAAAAATATTATAAATGTACTTAAAATAAAATAAATTATGAAATATTATTACACAAATGCCTCTTAATAAATAGAAAAAATTTTAATGTTACATTTTTCCAACAGAGAAAGCATAAAATACACTTTTAATTAAAATAAATAAATAAAAATAAATAAACAAAGAAATATTGCTATAATGTTTCTCTTTTTATGCTATGAGTTACTACCTAAAAGATATAATTTGGAGAATGCAGGAATTTTAACCAATTCAAGTCTAGTTCTAACAACTTTGAAGAAATTCTGATTTTATGAAAAAAAATTCAGAAATTATGAGAATTGAGTAGAACAATGCTATGTTTTATTCAAGAAAGGATTATATAGTGTCCATTGTCAACTAATAAAAAATATATAATATGAAACATTATATAATAAGAAAATAAATTAGAAAGTGGTTAAAAATAATTAAAAAAAGAATTTACGGCTAACATAAAAATGTAAGCATTCTTATTTAATAATGCAGCTGTCAAAGAAAGAAAATTTCCAAAAGAGAGCTCATGCAGACACAATGCCAAATTCCAATAAGTATACCAATTTTATTTCAGCACATCAACATCTCTAAGTATAATCCATAATTTATTTAATTGTGTAAGCTATATCAAAATTTATTGATAAGCTAACAAAAATCATTTCTAAGCTTTCAACATGCAGGAGAAATAAACAGTAATTTACTTTACTTTGGAAGTAAAACTCGTTAAATAAATGTGAATTTCTAATAAGAAAATAATGCATTTACTAAAATATACTGTTAAAAATTTCCAAATAGTCATTCGACATTGCTATATCAAAAGAATTTCTAATCTATAAGTACTCCTTAAAATCAAAATCGATACATTCAATATTATTTTGATTCAAATTAAAGGTTCAATCATTAACTGATAATTGGAATGTACAGTTATTCCTTAGTTTTATTTCGGATATAGTTATGAGAAGCCACATATTATTTACAATGAATTAATAATATACCATATATAATAGATAAAGACCAATTTTTTCAACAAATATTTCACATTTGTGTCAACTTAACTATTGTCAACACACGAGCCTTTATCGCATTATAAACATACGTATCACTCAAATGATGGAAAAACTATAGTAAAAGCTTGTTAGGCGTTTAAAACTATATAACAGATTTATAAAGGCAAATGAATCACTTTTAAAGATTCAAATGCATATTAATAGTCAAAATCGTATTTACTAACTTTAAAATATCTTTCCCGTTTGCTAGAATGGCGTCCATCACACTACAACAAATCTTAGAAACATCGAATTGAGTTGAGCTGCGTAGTATAGCACATTTCGCTTTCAAATGTACTTATATAACTTAAATCTGAAGTATAGTTTTCTATGATGAATGGTATAGAAAATTAAATCCACTAATTATCCTGAAAATCAATGATTTATAATAAAAATTTCTAACAAAGATTTAACATGTGTTATTAAAACATAGCAAACATGATTTTTTTGTGTTAAATATAAACTGAAGTGATATAAAGAAAAATTTGAAAATTCTCCATGCTTTATTTGTAAACAATCATGTGCTTTTCAATGCGATCGGCTTTTATGCTTTCAATTTTTAGCAATTTCTCTACTTATATTTTGAATAATATTTACTGTTAATTTGCATAGATTGTATTCACGCGTATTTTTATATCGTATTGAAGGGTTTGCTTGGTAAAAATTTGAAATAAAAACTGATTTTGCTAATAATTTTAATAAAAGTGTACGAAATTGACACTTTTTTTAGTAAAGCACATTACACTTAGGGAAGCAGATGAATTAAAAAAGAAACAAAATTGATACATTAATCTTCAAATCATGTCGTATTTTCAATATTCCCGGTTCTTTAAAACTGCTTTTGTATTTTCTCGCTTCCGATCTTTCAGTTTTTCTTCTCATTTAAATTGTTCCAAAGGTGATCCGCCAAAAGTAAATCTAAAACATTTAGTTGAAGGCTCTGCTTCTTTCACAGAAAAGGATCCTGAAACAGATCAATGGCACACACCAGTATATCCTAAGAAAAGACTTCAGTCAACAAAGTCATTTCGACCTAATGTTGATCCGACCACTACGTCTGTTATTTTACTTCCTGGCCAGGTTTGTTATTTTACTTACTGTTAATTCACCAAAATTATATTTAATATGATAGAGTTAAATTTTTATTTCTGTGCCAATCATGATTGGCAATTCACAGATTGATGGTATAATAGAATGGCAGGCAAGCTTAGAAAGATAAATTCAATCATTTTTAAAAATTAGAATAGCAAATATCTCACTTTAGTTTTCAAATGCTTGGAAATTGTTTCGCTTTTTCTAAATTAGTAATTTTATATTTGTTTATTTCATCTGTTTTAAGGCCTCTCTGCTCTTTATGGAAAACTAAATGATTTATATTTATGAATCTGATGTACTCAAATTAAATTGCATTGTTAGGTGAAGCTGTAAGATGATCCTCTTTATTTTATAATGATATATTATTGGACCTGTGTTTTATAAATGTGAATAATACCATAGTTTGGTGCTTATCTGGTAGCCGGACGGCAGCAAAAGATCGCCCAAAGAAATTTGGTGGAATTCTATATTATTTGGCAAATTTTTTTTGTTTTAAAATCACTAAGAAATTTGGCAGAATTCTAAAATATTTGGCAATTTTTCGTTGCCACCTAACTGATGGAAAAGACCCTTAATTTAATTGGTTTTAATTTACTACTATGGTATTTCAAATATTTTCATAATGCATAAATGCATTGAAGACTTTACTTACATTAATTTTTTCTTATATATTCATTAACTTATGAATTGCAGTATTAGAAAATTTGAAATATCATTATTGAGTGTTATTTAAAAGTTTATGAAGTATTAAAACAAATTTTACATATTATTTTAAGTTTAAAAAAATAAGGTAAATGAGCTTTGTATTTTTCTTTTAATATTATTATTATTCATATCAACTACATTGATTTACTGTTTTCATTTAGGGATCTCAGTATGTTGGAATGGGGAAATCACTTTTGGAATATCCTCAAGTAAAAGAAATGTATGATTGTGCCAGTGAAATTTTAAAGTATAATTTACTTGATCTCTGCATCAGTGGACCTGAAGATATGTTGAATATGACTGTGCATTCACAGGTTGCAGTTATGGTTGCTTCATTGGCTGCTATTGAAAAGTTGAGAGTTGAATCAGTAGAGGTAATAATTATTTTATGAAATCTTCGAATGAAAAACATTTTATTCTAATAACACTGTGTAATTAAAACTTTAAAAATAACTTGAAGAGTCTTTGCACATTAAGAGAAATTATGAAGAGTAAACTGAAGAAGTAAATTTTATTCATGATAATGGTGAGGATGATGTTCCAGTACAAAAGGAGGAATGCTAGTATTCAATTTAGCAACCCTAAAATGAAAGGCTATGATAATATTTTATTGCTTCTTATTTAATTTTCCCATTGCATTTTTTAAATTTTATCTTTATTGGTCATTCCTTTTCATTTCTGGTTTTGATTTACAGTTCTTTCTAACACATTGCAGTTTATATTATCCAACCAGTTAAAAAAATGTTAGAAAAACATTCTGTACTTATTTCATTAATTCTGGCACTCTTTCTTGTCAAGATGCATGCTTACAACATTAAATTTTATAATACATCTTAGAGTGTTAAATAAGTTCTTACCTTTATTTAAAAAATCTTTTTTTTTTGTTGTGTGTGTGTGTGCATGCATGTGTGTGTGTGTTAGCATCTTGAATGAAGCTAATTTTTCCTGACTGTCATAACAAACAATATGTCTCACTCATTTATATCTTTTATATTATTTCCTCTTATCGTATATCTTAACAAAATACTTCATATTTTGTAAATATTTTTCTTCACATAACTATATGATTTTACTTTGGAATAAATTGATTTTCAACCTCATAATTTTTGATTTAATGTAAACCTTTTAGTTTGAAATATTTATATGTTGTTGTGAGTATTAGCTTCTGATTGTTTGTTGAATAACCTATATATTTTGTTGTTTAAATTGTTTTCCATTTGTATTTGAGTAATTTTTAAATATTTATTCAGCTCAAGTTTTTGCTCAAAAATTTCTGTCTTTGTTATCTCTTTTAAACATAACATATTGTGATGGGCATACTTAAAAATGTTTTTGTCTTGAATGAAAATATTATTTTTACACTCAAAAGCAATCTTTAAAACAATTAAAGTTTAGACAAAAAAAAGTTATAATTTTTAAAGCATTTAGTATTGCATGTTTTTTAAATATATAAATGTTAAAAAATTATTAATCATTATTAATTATTAATTAAAATTATTTTAATCATATCAAATTTATTAATTCCACAACTTACTATCTTACTATTAACTTTATGAAAAGTACAGAGCAAATCTAACAAAATTTAAATAAACAACAAAAAGTAATTAGAATAATGAGTTATAACTGTAGCTGATTTAAATTTCTTTAACAAAGAATTATTTTTTAAATGTATCAAAATATTATTATCAGTTATTCTTTAGCACAAAGTACTTTAGAGTTTTCTTTATGTGCTAAACATAAAAATATTTTGCAAATCAAGCAGATCCACTTAGTATGTTTTACGTTGTTGTTGTTTGTGCATGCTTGTGTATGCAATTATATTTTCTTCTATGAATCTCTCTAGTTGACATGTATTCTTTTTCTTTTCTACATGTTGTATTCTTGTTTGTATGTATGTATTCTTTTCTACATGTTGACCGTATTCTTTTTGTCAATATCTGAAATATACTAAGCGCTTTTATGAATGTGATTCACAGAATGAAGGAACATGCTTTAAAAATGTTCTTTCTTCATTAAATAGCTTAATATTTTTAATAAATACTTCAAGAAAAAAACTATGTTTCAAAGAGTTAAAGGGATTCTTTTAAATCTCAAACTAAAATAATCTAAAAAAGAAAAAGCAGATGAAATTTATTAGATTAATATCTGTCAGTAGTTAAATTAAATAAATACTCGTACTAAATGGAAAGGATTTAAATTTAACACATTTTTATTTCATGTAATTAAGTCTTGATAGATGTGAGATTCTTTCTCCAATGACCATACATAACATTTGGTGTCCATTGTAGATAAAGAGTTTGATATGCAAATTTCCACATCATTGATAATGTTGCTTTCCTCGAAAATTCAATTTTGAAAAGTAAGTGTTTCGATTGATACTTTTTGTCTTGAATGAAAGTGACTGCCAACTGTTTTGTAACTGGTTTTCAATAGACAAAACCAAAGTTTCTGTTAGCCCTTCATCATTTCCCTGTTGTGCTATGGCTGTTTGAAAGCAATTATATGTTTGTTGATATATTAATTATTTTAAACCAAAATAAATGGATTTTTTTTGTTATTTATAGTTAATGTCTCCATAAATTTAAAGTATTTATTTCTCTGTAATAATTATTCATTTTAACATTTATTTGTTTTCAGATGATAAACAACTGTGTTGCAACTGCTGGTTTTAGTGTTGGAGAATATAGTGCCCTGGTCTTTTCTGGAGCACTTGAATTTGAAAATGGTATGTCTTTTTTTTTTTTTCCTTCTTCCTTTTCCTGATTTTATTTTTATTTATATTATTTTTTGTAATAAATTACACACAAAAATATACAATATATAAACTGATTGTATAATATTTTACTGTGTTTGTATATTTGTTTGCAGGGGGGGGGAGCAATTAGGGTAGAAGTGTGTTCTAAAAAGATCATACTTTTGAGAATAAACTTCAAATTATTATTGCACATGGAGATTAGGATTCTACATTTGAAGGAATTTGGAACACATTTGTTCACACCAGAACACAAAAGAGACAAAAAGTTTCCTATCAGTGATATTAATAGGACATTCCAATATTGATTTCTTTCACATATGTTGACTAGAAAAGAGAAAACTTGGTATCTTTGAAAGGAATGCATTTGCATTGAAGATTTTTATTCTTTCTCTTGGACCATGAGATATTACAAACTTGGCAGTTTTTTAAAATCTATGTTTAAAATAATTAAATAATAAAGAGATTTGGATCAGGAAATAAGAGAATAAAGTGCCATGGGATAATTGAAGATTTAAAAAAAAATTCATGATTTAAATGAAATTTTAAGACATCACTGTGTGTGTGTGTGTGTCTAATGATATTTTTAAATCTAATTTCTAAATTTTGTCTGAATTATATCTATATTAACTTAATTCTAAATTATTTTTTTTTCCTGATCCATTTCTCACTTTTTGTTTAATTAACTATACATGCACTCTATAAAATGACTTATTTCAACAATTTATAAGCATTTATATCTCCTTTGCCTAAATCGGTATGTGTAAAATTATCCCTGTCAGAATTTTACAGTATATAATCACCGAGAAAAATATTTCAACCCCTTTTTAGCTCTTGTGCAGCGCTGTGAGCAGATGTGTTTTGTCCTTGTTTCTTGAACACAAATTGTGCATCCCAGGATGAAATGAAAGCGAAGTTAAATGTTCTTTCTTTGGCCATGCAAACGCTTAAAAATATGTTTGCTTATATATATATATATATATATATATACTGAAGTGACAAAAGGCATGGGATGACTGTTAATATCGTGTCGGTCCCCCTTTTGCCCGGCGAAGTGCAACAACTCGACGGGTCATGGAGTCCACAAGTCGTTGGAAGTCCTCTGCAGGAATATTGAGCCATGATACTGTCTGTATAGACGTCCATAATTGTGAAAGTGTGGATGGTGCAGGAGTTTGGGCACGAACAGACCTTTCGATTATGTCCCATAAATGCTCGATGGGATTCATATCGGAGGATCTAGGTGGCCAGATCATGCGCTGGAATTGTCCTGAATGTTCTTCAAACCAATCGCGAACAGTTCTGACCCTGTGACATGACACATTGTCATCCATAAAAATCCCATCGTTGTGTGGGTACGCAAGGTTCATGAATGGCTGCAAGTGATCTGCAAGCAGCTGAACATAACCATTTCCAGTCAATGATCGGTTCAGTTGCACCAGAGGATCGAGTCCATGCCATGTAAAAATAGGCCACACCATTTTGCAGTCACCACCAGCTTTAACAGTGCCTTGCTGATAGTTTGGGTCCATGGCTTCGTGGGCTCTGCGCCGCACTCGAACTCTACCATCAGCTCGTAACAACTGAAATCGTGACTCATCTGACCACGCCACGGTTTTCCACTGGTCTAGGGACCAGTCGATATGCTCACGAGCCCAGG
>JAOUZG010002851.1:12751428-12805375 GCA_026289955.1 Argiope argentata
TATATACTAGCGGACCCGACAGACGTTGTCCGAAAATTTCAAATCTTTTTGAATAAGTTATACCAATCGTGTTCGTTTTGATGAAAAATTGTATGAAAATGTTATTACAATGCCTGACGTCATCACGTGTACAGTTCCCACAATTAAACTTATCGATTGCTTGTGAGTATGCGTATTGTCTCGTTTGACATCGAATCAGATAATATTTCTTACTCAGATATTCTCATTAAATACTCTGTTTTAGTTTCTTAGATAAAAAGGCATATATTTATGGCGTAAATTCAAAAATCAAAGCCATTTTCAAAAAAACACACCACTTCTTTTATTGAAATCTAAGAACTACAATTTTTTGTTTACTTTTACACCGTTGCCACTCGGAACAAAACAAAAGCTGAAACAAAGATAATATTAATAGATGTAGAGAATCAACGCGACATCCTCCCACCTAAGTTAACATTTTACATTAAAACTTTAACTTACACATAGTTGCAAGAAAGATATATAAAATTAAGAAAATTAAATTGTTCACAAGTCCAGTCTTTTAGGTATTTTGACAGTGCGACCTGTTCTAGTCTTTTGAAACTGTGGCTCAAAGCTTACATCATACACATCGTTAGAGCCAGACTCCTTACATGTTTCCAACTTCTTAGTTGAAAAATTCTCAACAATTAGATCATCATTAGAGACTTCTAGTGGATACAATCTCTGTATCGGCCTTAGTAATTATCCATTTGCCGTTTTAAGTCTCACGAGTCTTGTTACTCCGTCTCGACCTGGAATAATCTCTATTATTTTCCCCAGTGGCCAATTCAGTCGCTTGGTGTTATCACTTCCTATCAACATAATATCACCGACCTTCACTTCCACTGATTTTGTCTTATCCGATTTTTGGATAAGTGCTCCTAGATATTCGGATCTAAATCTTTTCCGCAGATCCTTTTGTAAGTTCTCTCTGTATTTCACTCGTTTATTCAGACTTCTGTGTCCAATATCATCAAGATCAGGAACACCACTTGTTTGAATGTCTTGAAGAAATAGAGATGGACTCAAAGGCATCAAAGTAGCATCATTTTCAGTGACATAGGTCAATGGACGGGAGTTGATCACTGCCTCACAATCGCAGAGAATTGTGATCATTTCTTCGGAAGTTAAAGAAGCTCTTCCTAGTACTCGTCTTAGTAAACTCTTGAGAATACCTACTAACCTCTCCCACCAACCTCCCCACCATGAGGCAGTTGATGGATTGAACTTCCATTGAATTGGTGATATAGATGTATCATCAGTGATCTGCTTCCAATTTAGATCTCGTAGTGCATTGGAAGCTCCCACAAGGTTAGTTCCGTTGTCACAGTAAATTATTTTACTTCTTCCTCTGCAGGATATAAATCTTCTAAGGGCTAGTAAAAAACTCTCAGTAGACATGGACTCAACCAATTCTAGATGTACTGCCCTGTATACGGCGCAGGTGAATAAGCAAATCCAGGATTTGGTGTTACCTCTTAAGATCACTGGACCAGCAAAATCAATGCCACAAATTTCAAACACAGCCGCTTCTCGGAGTCTGTCGTTTGGAAGGGTTGCTGTGCAAACTTGCATGCTTTTTGCAGAAAATCTTCTACATACGGTGCAGTTATTAATCAAAGATCTCACCGTTTTTCGAGCGTTAAGAAGCCAAAATCTCTCTCGAAGAATATTTATTAAAATTTGGGTACCAGCGTGCGCATTTTTCTCGTGATAATATCGTATTAATCTCTTGACTACCTCATGATCAGGCGGAATAACAGCTGGAGTTTTAAACTCTTCTGAATCTTGTCGAAAGGTAAGTTTCGTTTTCAGTCTGAGGATTCCACTCTGATCCTTAAATATTCCTAAAGTTTTTAATTTATCATCTCTCTCGTCCACAAAGCAATCCTCTTGAACCATTTTGATTAATAATTTCTCGGCTTCAAAAATTTCACGAAAATCAAGGTCTCCATGTCTTTTCTTAATTTTTTCAGCTCGACAATTAAAGATAAACCGTAGAATCCAGGCAATAAGATGAACTATTTTCTGGTATTTCGAAAAATATTTGTAATACCAGTCATCTTTAGGAAAAAAACTTGTAGAAATCCAACTTCTTGTCACAGATGAAACTATGGTCTGTTTCTTTTCTCGAACAATCTCATTTTCATTTAAGACTGGATTTCCTCTTGGCCAATCCTCTTTAGGCAAGTAAAGCCAACTTGGTCCTAACCACCAGTTAGATTTCAATAAAGTTTGAACTGAACAACCTCTACTCGGGAGATCAGCAGGATTCATGGAACCAGGGATATGTTTCCAAGAACTTTTATTTGTTAACGCTCTTATTTCCTTCACTCTATTCTGGACAAAGACACTCCAGGCCTCTTCTCTCATGATCTATGTCAAGACAGTCGAAGAATCAGTCCAGAAGTAAACTTCTTCACTCTGAATCTCTGACAAAATAGAAGTTGAAAGCCTTGATGAGATAGTAGCTGCAAGTAACTCAAGTCTAGAGATAGTAATCTCTTCCTTTCCTGTTGGTGCAACTCTACTCCTGGCTTGTATAAGTTGTACTTTAACTGAATCACCAGTCTGTATTCGGATGAAAGCAGCAACAGCATACGCATGCTTACTAGCATCACAGAAAATATGTACTGAAATATCTCCATTTGCAATCTCTAAACCAAAATATCTTGGAAAACGGATTTTCTCTAAACAGTTAATATCTTTAAGCCATTTTAAAAATGTATTTTTCGTAACTTTATCAACTTCTTCATCCCATGTTATTTTCTGCTTCCACGTTTCTTGAAGCAATTATTTAGGAATTAGGATGACAGGACAACATATACCTAGAGGATCAAACAATCTATGAGCTGCAGATAAGATTGATCGCTTAGTTATCTTTTCAAAGCATAATTCTTTTACACCTGCAGTATTAATTCGTAGAGTGTCAGATTTTTTATTCCATACCAGGCCGAGAACATTTGTATCGGCAGAAGTATCAGCATGGACATCACTGAACTCCCACCCTCTAAGCTCGAATTTTTTCTCGGCCATTACCTCAGTCGAAATGTTAATAAATTGCTGCAGTTCTTTTCCATTTTTAACGCAACTAACACAATTGTCAACATAAAAACTATGCGCAAGTTTTTGAATGACACTTTTCGGATATGAAGATTCTCCAGTTCCTATTTTTTCCAAAACAGTTTGTAAATGAAGCTGAATTGTAGAATTTAGAAGAAAGGGGCTACTCGATACACCAAAAACGACACGACAATGTCTGTACTCTTTCAGCTGACCATCATTACCAATCCACAAAAACCTCAAATAATCTCTATCCGTGGGTGAAACACCTATTTGTAGAAAGGCTTTTCGGATGTCAGCAATAACACCGATCTTCTCTTTTCGAAATCGGGTTAAAATACTCGGAATTTGCTCTATTAGATTCGGATCCTTCTCTAAACAATCATTGAGACTAGGAAATCCTTTTGCTCTGGCCGAAGCGTCAAAGACAGGCCGGATTTTTGTAGTACTATTCTCCTTGATAACTTCTCGATGAGGCAGATAATGTACTAGAGCCTGATCATTTTTGGCAACTTCCTCAATTACTCCCTCCTCAATCCATTCCCTAAAAACATTTTCGTAAGCTTCATAATTAGACTCGGTTTTAAGACGTTTAACAGTCTTGATCAGTCTTCCCTTTGCTAAATCAAAATAATTTGGAAGTGGTGGATGATCTTCCAACCAAGGCAAATCTACTTCAAAACGATCATCTACCAAATGAACTGTGTCTAGAAAATGCATTCGAGCAGCTTCTTGTAACTTGATCTGGCTTTTCTTCACAGATGGGTCAGTAATGCCAAGAGTATCCAAGGACCATAAATCTGTTATTTTCTCTGCTGTAGATAACATGGACTTAACTAATAAAGATGAACATTCACTTCTCGCCGTATCAGTTATTCTTCCCATAACAGACCACCCCAGTTTTGTTTCAATTGCTACAAGTCCACAAGACATTGCACGATGACCGCCTGTCATGAGCTTCCCAGCTACATCAGCTCCAATAAGGATTTCAATAGGATCTTCACAATTATCCACAATATTTATATTATAAGCAGCTAACTCTTTCACACAAACCTCATTCACAGTAGGTGGCACAGTTTTGCAAATAATTTGTTGACTAAGAACTTTAAAATTATAATTATAATTCTCATGCACACTCGATAAATACAAAGTATATACATCATGTTTACATACCCCAGTATGCTTGCCACCAAATAGGGAGTGCTGCAAATATTCACAGCCATTAGGCTCATAGTTCATTTCTTCAGCTGTAGCTCGTAGTAAATATGACCACTGTGAACCAGTATCGACAATAGCTCTTGCTGCACGTTTTTTCCCGTTGCCTCTAATTACAACTTTAAATGTTTGCAGGATACGTTTGGAGTGGTAGACAAGTTGGAAAGAGCTTGATCCATTTCCGTTCCTATCAGTTCTCTTATTAACTTCAGGTGATTCCTTGTCTTTAGACTCAGATATTGGGTTCATTTTTCTACACAGAAGAATGTGGTGTTTCTTGCCACAACACAAACAACTAGCTCTGATATTACAATCTCTGACAGAATGTCCAGTTTTTAAGCATAAAAAACAATTATGAGATTGTTGAACAATTGCCTCTCTTTGCTTCAAAGGCATTTTTCTTACTTTAAAGCAATCTCCAGAATAGTGGGCATTAGAACAAAATATGCACTGTTTTGACACTTGCGACGATGTCAAAAGATCAGTTGCACTAGGCGCCTCATAAAACTTTACATTCCTAGTTTTATTTTCACTCATTTTTTTATCACCAGGAAATTTATCATATTTCACTTCCGTTTTCGGTTTAGAAGCGTTGAAACTTCTAGAAGCAAGAAGAATGCGTTCTTCTGATTCAACCTCATCTTGTAAAAATTCTAAAATAAATTCTAAATCACTTTTCTCCATTTTAGTTGAATTATGATCAGAATCATTCGTGTTCGTTCCACGAACTCTACGATGAGCTGATTTATAACGCTCCCAAGCAACCAAAGTTTCTTCGGGTAGCGATGACTCAACTAGAGGAAATAACATCGCAGCATATTTCTCCCTAGTAACACCTAATAGCTCAAGTGAACGTAGTTTACTCTCGAGTTGATCAAACAACTTTCTTAACGAATTTTTTGAATAGTTCTGTTTTTGAAGAACTAATGCTAGTAAATCTCTAACGTATACTTGAATTAATAATTCCTCTCTACCAAAACGTAATTTTAATTGTTTTAAAGCTTTTTCGTAGCTATTACCACCTGAAGGAAAACTCTTAACCAATTCTTCAGCAGGACTACCTCGTTCCATTGCTTGAGATAAATATGAAAATTTATCGTGAGAATCGATATTAATGTCCTCATCAATTTTTTGGAATTGTCCCCAAAAATATAGCCAATTGCGTACATTACCGTCAAAAGTAGGTAATTTTATTTTTGGATAATTTAATAAGGTATTCGTAATAATATAAACCCTTTCGGGTGATTAGTAGTTTAACCCCCTTCTTCGCCAAGTTGGCGATAATTCGCCAAAGACGGCAACTTTATGGTTTTCCTTTTCTTATGTTCTTATGGTTATGGTTTTCGTGGTTGGCGATTTTTCAAAAGCGCGCCAAGCAGGGGGTTAAACTACGATCGCACCACACTTTCATTTTTAGGAGATAACTGTTCAATCACAAATTATTCTAACTTTTGTTTTAAAGATCTCCAGCGATCAATGTAAGTTTCTGACTCATCTACTTCTCTCTCTATTTCAGAATCGGAAGTGTTCTCGGAAAACAACTGTTTAAATTGTTCTTCACACGCTATCATTAATAAAGCTTTCTCCTCAATTAGCTTTAATTTATTGATTTTATTAGCACAACTCAGTTGATTTTCTGCCTTGTCAAAGGAATTGCATGCTGTAGTAAACAGTCTTCTCAGCTGCTTTCTATCTTTCAAAACAGTTTCCATAATCAAAACAAATGCTGAAATGTTTCGTACTTACTCTTAAAAAGCAATCGTATCCTGTCGCGGACGCCAGATGTCACGTTTGACATCGAATCAGATAATATTTCTTACTCAGATATTCTCATTAAATACTCTGTTTTAGTTTCTTAGATAAAAAGGCATATATTTATGGCGTAAATTCAAAACTCAAAGTCATTTTCAAAAAAACACACCACTTCTTTTATTGAAATCTAAGAACTACAATTTTTTTGTTTACTTTTACACCGTTGCCACTCGGAACAAAACAAAAGCTGAAACAAAGATAATATTAATAGATGTAGAGAATCAACGCGACACGTATACTATGAGCTAAGTTCAATATAGAAACTTAAACTGAACTGAAACTTAACTGTTTCTATTCAACTTGGTTGAATAGAAACGTAAACGTGTTTAATGAAAGGGTAAAAAAAAGATGAAATTCGATCTATTGTTATTAAAAGGTATATTTTTTTAATGTACAAAAAATAAATTTATCGTAATACCATTTCATGCACGATATTTTTGATTAATCCTTGTGGGGTATAAACAAACAAATTCGATAGTTTTCCAACCTTCGAACATCATATAATTGGCCGAGCGAAAAGCAAGGATTTTCTGACCTTGTGACTTATTAATAGTCATACCAAATACCAAGCGAATTGGAAATTGCAAACATTTGAATGGGATAGGTGAGTCTGAAGGAATCATTGGGATCCGTGGTAAAAGTGCAACTTCATCTTGAAATTTGCCATTCAAAATAGTAGCCTCAAGAATATTTCACATGATTTTTTAATGACTAATCGCGTGCCATTACATAATTCAAATTTCACATTCAAATTTTGAAGCAAAATGATAGGTGAGCCAATCTTCAATCTCAAATTATGTGGTGAAGTTTTACAAATTAGCTCTGCATTCAAAAGATATAAATTAAAACATGTTTCTTTTAAAGCTTATTAATTGAGTTATTAATGTATACATTATAAATGCATATTATCATGAAATAGCAGGGTCGAAAGAAATCAACTTGAAGGTTTTGACAAAGATAATCCTAATACTCCTTTCTTATACTTTGATTGATGTCAAATGTTTGACAGTTAGAGGAAGTTTGCTTTAAATTTTTAAGCATATGCGTGAATTTTCTACAGTCTGGGTAGCAAAAATTGGTTATGAATTTTTAATTCCTTTATTTGTTTTATTTTAATTCAAAAGTACTTGAAAATGAATCCGAAAAAAATCGATTAATTAACATTGTTTAATTTTAAATGCATCAAACAGTAAAATAATAATAATTTTTTAAAACATATATCCTTTCAGGATAAAATAAACACACTGAGGGCACATTGGAAGATAAAAATGTAAAAACTCGATGAATTTTGCGATATTTTTATTTTGATATTTGATGTATATTTAAGCTGTAAGCTATTGTTTGGCAAAAAATTATTATGATATATTAATTCGTTTGCTCAATATCAGCATTTTTTTAATTGTTATTAACATGCCACACCCACTGGCTTCCATTTGGACAGCTGCAGTAAAAACAGTTTCGTTTTCCTCCAAACACTGCTAGTGAGCATTATGTGTAATTCTGATTTTAAGGTGTTGTTTTTGCTTTGGCTGATGTTAAAAACATCTACCTTTTCTTTCTTTTGTTGTTTGTTTTGGTTTGTTCATTCATTCGTCATACATTTCATATTCGAATGGCTCGTTTCAGTTCCTTTGATATTAGATAAAAAAAACCGTTCTATTCAGGGTTAAAATTGAAATTTACTCTAATTTTTATTACCTTTTTTTTTTTTTTTTCTAAATTTTGTTTTTGAACATTTTTATCAGTTTTCACTATCAAACGCCTAAAGGACGTCCAAATAAAAGCAGACAAAGTCTAAAAATGTTAAGATATGATGGACAAAGAAATCCTTTGATTCATAACCAATATCACAAAATTTCATTTTCTCAAAATGAAATTTTGTGATACTCTTCAAATTTTCAAATACTCCATGCACATTCTATTTTTAGTTACAACTCTGAAACTTTTCTCTTACGCTTTATAACCATATAATAATATAATTTGCATTTATAGATGAATTATGTATCTTATTTTTTTTATTCAAGACTTCAAATAATATTATTGCAATGATTTTTAACATTTTTTCAAAAAAAGTCAATAATATCAAGTTTTAAAGGGAAAATCCCATTTTGAATTAATTCAAGCATGGAAAATATCATGAAAATTTATAAACAATATTTGTACCTATTAATAAAGATTTACAAATTGGCCGTTGGATCCGGATTTGAATGAATACTCAGCATGAATTAAACAATTTTTCTTTCATGAAGTTGATTTATAAAATTAATAATATAGATACTGTGAAATAGAAAACTATATTTTGCGTTTACTTTTTTAGAAAATATATTTATTTATTTCTTTTCAAAGAATCGTGTGCTGAAAATTACATTTTTCTGGATTTAATTTGCAGCAAAAATTTTAAAAGAATATAAACAGAATCTTGAAAACATGTTAAGCCAAACATTGTTAGCATGGGAAAAAAACCCGAAACCTTTTTCATTTGGCAATTACTTATTACTACGACTTAAAATAACTTTTAAAAAAAAGATGTACTTAAAAATATATAACTAACAGAAATACTGTTTAATTACAAAAGCAACATAACTAACCTTTTAACAGCGTGTATCCGAAGTAAAACAAAACAGCAAACCAATAGTTTTGTCTCCGTTTAAATAAAGTTCTCAACAAAATGCGCATGCGTTAAACTTCATCCCCAGAAAATGTATTTTTTCCCCCACATAAGTTGGGCAGGTTAGAAATTTTTAATTTCCTTTATTATGTTCTATTATAATTTAAAAATACATCAGAATGAATCTTAAAGGTCGATTAATTAACGATGTTTAATTTTAAATGAAATAAATGCAATGAAAATAAACAAATCGTTTGAAATAAACGATCGGTAACATGTTAAGCCTAACCTCATCACTGCTAGAAAAAAACCCTAAAACCTTACTCATTTCGCGATGGGGGAAGGAAGTTATTTTGGCGGGAAAGTTAGTTTTTAATGAATAATTAAAATTCTACATTTTGTAGTGGACTGAATTGTGAATCTAAACCGTTCTCGAATCCATTTGAATACACACAAAAAAATTTCATCAAAATCGGACCAGTCGGACCAGTTTAGGAGGATACACACGCACAGAAGAATTATATATATATATATATATATATATATATATATATATATACTAGCCGCCTTTGGCGACCAGTTGGTTCGCCAGTATTAATGCCGGTTAAAGGGTTCAATCAATTTTATATAACTTGGTCTCATAAAAAGTTTTTCAGCAAAATATTTTTAAGCTTCAAATTTCGATAGTCATATAATTCACTTATATTATCATGTAGCTGTCCTGATCTTTGAACTCCGCATTTCTCTCTGATTTTCTATCAGAGCTCGTAAAATTCAGTTTTAATTTAAAGTGGAAATGATGAAACTTCAATTAATGTAAAGACCTCTTTACTTAATCTAACCTTGTCTTTAAATAAAACTAAAAACTGAAAGCAGAGTAGTCCGACATTGAAGTTTTATGTGCACTACAGAAATTGAAACCTTACAATTTTTTTATAATTTATAATATGTCAGGGAATTAATCAGCAAACATTTCACAGATTAAATGAAACATTCAGTTTTTAATTTTATTTTTAGATGTATATAAATGTTCTCGATAATGAAATTTTTTTCGGTTTATAAATATATTTCAAAAAATTACGGTTTAAATTTCTTTGGTCTTATAGATTTATATTCTGTAAAGTATTTTTGATATTTCAACTTCTAAATCGATAAATAAACATTTCTATCTTCTGCAATCAAATATGACTGATTTATTCAGTTTTGAATATTGCAAGTTTAGAACAATCATCATTTTCATAGTCTAGACCAATTATTCTAGAGTAACCCTGATTGGCTTCTTTGAGATCTTGATAAAGTGATCTAAAATAGCCAGTTTTTATCGAATAGTTATATTGAAATTTTCATAGATCGATCAGCTTTGATGATTGATTTAGTTCATTGGAGTGCCACTTTTTTATTTTAAGGACTTATTGTCTCTAGAATATTTTGTTAAACATGATTTACAGAGCTGATGATATATGTAAAAACTTAAAAGTCGTAATTCATCAGCATTTTCCCCCTCAATCTACTAATTATATATTTCACTTAGACCATTTGGTAAGAGATTTATGTCCCTCCCTCCAAAAAAATTAAGAAATTATATGTTGGGCTCCTATTACAGATGATGACTTGTAGATGTTAAGCCATATTTGCCTTAAATAAAACTGTTTAATTGGATTAGTAATATATATATAGTAAAATATTATAGAAAACGTTTTCATCCATTTATTTTCCACAAATATCATGTTTCATGTTTGTATAATTTTATGCAAACACGTGCCGAAAATGACATTTTTATATGTTTAATTTGGAATGAAAGCTGATTTATTTGTTCTCATGTGAGAACATGATATTGCTTTGATTATGAAGTTTTAATGTCTCCGAAATATGCGGGTAAAAAATGTGTTGATATGCTTTTACAAATTTTGCATTGTTAATTATTACGTATGCTTGTTTGAAAGATGCGTTTTCAAATAGCTGACCTGCTCTTACCAGTATAGTTTTAATATTACGTATGCTTCGTTGAACGCAGGTGCGTTTTTATTTCGCCTGATTCATTGAAATGCTGAGATGAATTGCAATCACGAAGGCGAATTCTTTGATTTGTGCAAAATATCTTCTTCACATGAGTAAAAGTAACTATTTAAAACGTGTCTTAGTGTTTTAAAAATTTAAAAAAAAAAACGCGAATGCAAAAATATTTTACTTTTACTTTATATCAATTGCTTTTTGTTCGTCGTTCTTTGAAATGACGCCATCTTCAAGCTCGATTAAGATTTCTTACTTTTAAATAATTAATATCGCTCTCAGAAGATTATCGTTTGGTACTTTTCTAAAAAAAATTTTTCAGTATTAACTGTTGCACTTCTGTAATATAATTTTATTTTGTGTTTTTATTTATTTTAATTCATTAATTGAATTAATTTTGACATTACAAACGATCAAGAAAAATTTTCTTTTGCATTTATTGTTTAAAAAATATCGCATTACCTATTTATTTCATTTTATATAATCACGTGATATAAATTATATTTTAGTTTTTTTTTTTGGTCGTAATCAACTTTTTTAAATCAGAACTTCTAGAAAAATATGTTGGCAACATTTTATTAAAAACTGATTTTTTTTAGATCCTCGCGAAGATAAATTTTTTTTTTGTTTATTTTTATTTTATTGTTGAAAAAAACCCGATTAAATTAAATGTTTAAAAATTCATTAAAAACAGAGTTTTAATTTATAGGTCAAAACATTAGTATCATTGAAAAGCTAATTTTTTGTGCTTTAATGTGATGCAAAAATCAATTTTGTGCTGTAATATTTTCGGAAGTTATAGTGAAAAAACGTTAAAATTTGGCTTATTTTTTAATTAATTAAAATTTTAATTAAAAATTCAAAAAAAGGGGCTCCGAGGTGCACATTCCCGGCTTTCAAGGTATACATGTACCAAATTTGGTAGCTGTATGTCGAACGGTCTGGCCTGTACACCGCCAACAGACACACACTCATTGTGCTTTATTATAAGTAAAGATATATATATATATATATATATATATATATATATATATATATATATATGGCACTTCTACTTAAAAAAATGTTTAGCTAAAAATCCAAATGCTATTGTTCACAAAATAACATTATTAACTCTTATTCTGGTTCTTTTCCATTAGCCGGGCGCAAGCAAAAAAATCACCAACGAAAAAGTAGTGTTAAAGTACTTTTCCGTTGTACGGAAAAGTACTAAGTAAGGTTATTTTACTTTAAAGAGTAAAAGTAAAGTTATTTTATCTGATATAGAGGATGGTTTAAGTATCTTTCAATGAATTGACTATTTAACTATTAAAACTATTTAACGCATCTAGAACTATTTAAACGCATTGTAATGATACGAGCGTTTTATACTTCTTAAAAAAGACACATAACTCAAAGAAAACGCAACACTCAGATTTTCTTAAAATTGTCTATTCAAAGCGCAACCATAATTCTCCCTCCGCCACACAAGCTTTCCTCATCACAACATTATTAGTAAAACAGTAACTCTCAATGGGGACCCAAATCTCGCCTATTGTTTCCGCAGGCGTCACAAATAGCGGCCAAACATCACAGCAGTTTTTAGTGCTTCATTATTACTCCTATATTTCATCTTTATTATTTATCATATCCTTCGAAATAAATTATCTCTATTGTGCCGACACCGTCATAATTTTGTTAATAATAATAATTTGTTTTTATCTCCTAAAATTTTGTTTCACCCTAACCTCTTTTAGCTATCCGACTGCTCAAAATCCGCGGAGAAGCTATGCAAGCAGCATCAGACGCAGAACCGAGTGGCATGATGACTGTTTTCTTGTCGCCAGGGGCAAAAATCAAACTGGCATGTAAGGAGGCCAGAGAGTGGTGTGAACAACAAACATTATTCGATGCAGAGTGCAAAGTTGCCATATATTTGTTTCCGGACTGCAAAGTTGTAGCTGGCCACTTAGAAGTGAGTTCATTCCTGACTTGTTAATATAAATTTAATAATGAGGTACTTCATTGTTAACCGTGCGCAAACGTCGCCAATTGTGAACCAAACTCGAGCCGAGTAGCCAAAGAAAGCGAATGACAAAACAATTAACGGAATTCTACATTATTTGGCGATTTTTCGCTTGCTCCCGGCTAGCAATAAAATTTCAATAATGAAAAAGTGTGTGGTATGTATATGCAAAGCGTGTGTCAAACTAGCGTGAGGGGTCTCACCAAAACTTTCTTGCACATTTTCTAATAAACTTGTCGTACCAGAAGGCGTCTTATTTGGTTTTCATATACTATAGCTATGAAATAATAATTTTTGACATGAATTTAACATTTTTACTGAATGTATTGTGTCATTCTTGACGAGTTTTTCTAGTGATTAATTCTTGGCAGGCCGATAACAGTATCCAATTCTTCTTTAAACACGTTTTTTCCCCCCAATTGACAGAAACTAAGATTTGGTACAAAACTAAGATTTGGCACAAAATCCCATACCAAATTCTATTCTTGACGAGTTTTTCTGTGAATTAATTCCTGATATGCCGATAACAATATCCAACTGTCGAGTTGTTGTTTTAGATACGGTTTTTTTCCCCTCAACTGACTAGAACAAAGATTTGGCACATAATTGGACTTGTAGTCACAAAATTCCATACCAAATTCGATATATTTAAATCGGTGCATTCTTAAATCATCGTTTTTACATGTTTCTGAAAGTTCAGACTGATAGAATATCAACTCGTAGTTGGATTTGGCTAAAAATTTGTCAGGTTTCTACAATGTAGATGTCAAATCAGTGTTCAGAATCTTACCCACCTAGCTCTTTTTATTTTTTAATTATTAATTTATATTATTTTAAATTATGTATTATTTTAATTATTAATTTATATTTAAATTACCAAGCAGACAAAATTTCCTCTGAATAGACTTTACTCAAAATTTTGAAATGCTCATAAAAGGAAAACTATAGATTGGTCGAAGTCTCAAATTAGAACGTTTAGATGATTACATTACTTTCTCTGTACTTCGTATGCGGGAACGTAACAAATATTATTCTTATTACTTATTGCTACCCAATAAATAAAACGTCACTTTTGTGAAATTATAAAATAATGGTTTCATTGCTGATGATGATTTAGTAAAAGATTATAGTGGGCAAAAAAACAGTCACGGCTGATAATATCAATTTAACAATATCAGCCACGACTAATCGGATACTAATTTAATGTCCGATTTTTCACCAAGCATAACGAAAGCTTACCAGCCTTCCAAAAACTGCCATCACACTATCAGAATAGCTATAAAATACAGAGTGGCTATAATTAAAGTTCCATTTTGAAATGGTCATAAAAGGAAAACTACTGGATCATATGTTACCAAACTTGGCAATAGCCTAAAGAAAGCCATAATAATTTCTTTCCTGCCAAAAAAAAAGTTTAAAAACTTAGCAATAGGTGTGAAATGGCGCTGTATGCAGTATTGATAAGCGAAATAGGACATGAAATGTTTTCAATCGTGCCTGAAGTGTGTTACAAAGCATTTTCTATTTACGTTATCTCAAAAGCTCTGTTTATGGTGATAATTTAACCAATCTAGTGCAGCTGAAAGAAGCGATATATTGAAATGTTCGTAACTTTCCTCCTAATATGCTGAGCGCTACTGATGAGAATGCATTAATGCGATTTAACTTGCTCTCAGAAAATGGTGAACGTTACATTGAATTCATTGTAACATGTTTCAGAAATGATTAAACATATTTTAAACCGATAACTTCTTGTTCTGTTTTGATTAATCCTAGCTTGCTTTAAAATATTGCATACAGCACCATTTCTGCCCTGGTGTGTGTTTTTTTTAACTTTTTTGGCGGGAAAGAAATTTTAAGGATTTCCTTTAAATTATTACAAAGTTTGATAACATTTGATCCAGTAGTTTTTCTTTTATAGCCATTTCAAATTGGAACTTTGATTATAACCACCTCGTATGTTAGCAAATGGCTTTTAGAATTGCAATAAAAAATTGTCAGGATTGTTTCTGACGAAAAATTGCTCCAGAGAAATTAAATTTTGTCGAATGGACATTAATATTAAAACGAGTTTTTGACAAGTAATACTATTAGAACCTACAAAATGTCAACAAAAATGTATCATCACTTTTGGAAACTGGTTTAGCATTTGTATTTTAATCTACTCGTTATAAAAAGTATTCCCTTTTGTCTTTAAATTTTTTGAATTTTGTGTCATATATTAAGAATTATTTAACAGAATAAATTTTGAAGTTTACACAAAGCATTACAAGACATTTTTTTTTAATTTCTAAGAATTTTACTGTTTAAAATTCGGGTGTTGAGAAGAGCCTATGAGTTACATAAGGATAGCATTGAATTGTATATTTGCTTTTCTTTCTCAAAATATCGATTTTTTTTTTCAGGCTCTTAAATTTTTGGAATCAAATGCCGCCAAGTATGGAATAAAGAAGCTAAAATATTTACCCGTCAGTGGTGCATTTCATACGAAAGTCATGAAGCCAGCAAAGCAAATTTTAGAAAAAGCTTTAAAGGCAACGCCATTTGAAGTGCCCCTCATTCCTGTACATTCAAATGTCGATGGGAATCCTTATGGTAACGTCGATCAAATACGCATAAAGTTAGCGGATCAACTGTGCAAGCCAGTTCGTTGGGAACAGATAATGCACATCATATTTGAAAGGAGTCAAGGAACGAAATTCCCCAATGTCTTTGAATGTGGACCTGGAACATCGATGAAAACGATATTACGCATGAATAACAGAATAGCTTATGATAATTGTAAAAGTGTACTGGCATGACCTTATGGTTTTTATAAGATGTAAATAAAATAATTGAATTGTAAATAATACATTTATATATTAGTTTTCTTTTTGTTATTTTTTTATTCAATGATTAGCCATAATCGACGACTATTTGGTTCATGAGAATTAATTATTGCTAAATAATTCAAGTTTGTGTGCAGATTAATTTTTCTTTCATGCGAAATATATATCCCCCCGAAAATAAGTCACGAGTTATCGCTTGCCTTCCTTTATTTTTGAGTAAAAGCCCCTTGAATAAAGTACCCTTTATTTTTAAATAAAAAGGCACTATATCACGGTCCATATTTGCGAAGAATATTTATGACAGTTCCCAGCCACCACTATAATACAGATATCGAAGGGTTTTTTTTTTTTTTCTTTTTTCGTATGAATGTTTTTGGTCCCTTGATACGTCATCAGTGATTACTTATCCTCTTCCTCTTGTAGTAGAACAATATATTCCGTAAATGCGGGACTGCTATATTCCAAACTTGCCGCCTCCTGGTGGCTTAAAGAGAACTCCCTCCAGAGCGAGTCGGACTTTCCTCGAGTAAACAGCTAAATTTATCTTGTCCCATTGATATGCTTTGAAACTGTAAACGTTTAATTGCTTGTCTTTGTTTATTTGTAATGTAAAGCTGTCTATGTTGATTAAATGTTTTAATTTCAAATTACCCCGAGATATTTTCTTTTAAGTTCTCAAACAGTAACCATTACACTCTCCATTGCGAGATATAAAGTAAAATAAAACTTTGATACTTTTCTCATACTCTGTTGCTCTACTGATTTCGCCAACTTTTAGCGCTAAATTCACAATCTTCATTATGAACAATAGTCAAACAATCAGAATTTTTATGCAATTTAATATAATTATAAATCTATTATGCCATCTTGTGACAAATTATGATTTATCGAAGCTGTTTGGTATGACCAAATTAATTTCATTAATTTCTTCCACCGTCAGCGATTACATGAATGGTATTAATTTGGTAATATTGACAAATTTTGATAAAATGTATCTTATCAAAACAAATGCTCTTTCAAGTAATAATTGTAGAACATTTTTGTTTTTTAGCTATGCTTCCAAAATGACGAAAAATGGAAAAATCGGTCCAGTTGTTGATGTTGGAGCATCAGTCTTAGTTTTATATTGTGATATCTTTTGAAAACGGAGAAATAATGACCCGATAATTTCAAATGACTTTCTGGAAGTCACGAGTTTTCATATTAATAAAAATAGGAGAAATCGGTGCATTGGATAGCTTATTTAATGGCAGTGACCGAAAAATTCAGTTAAGATTTTTCCCACAAAGAATGTTTAATAAAATAAAGTGTTATTGTTTTCAATAAAATCCTAGTTTGAGTTCTTTAAAAAAGCATATTCACTACACATCCCCAGTCACAAACAGGAAAAACTAATGGAAGAGGTGCCCGCAGAATTTTCAATTTTAAATCATAAACACACAGCTACACTTTGAAAGCTCACAGGAAGGAAATGTGTGAGGGGAGTGTTATCATGTAACTATTCTTTCACATCAAGATACGCTCTATAACAAAAAAAAATCGACGCACCAAGAAGGAGTTGTCCGATTGAGACGAAAATTGGGGGATAGGAAGACAATGTACAGAGTAGTAAATGATTAAAAGCTTAGAACCATTGAATAATTTATTTCAGAATTACAGTAACAAATTAAATATGGTAATGACCCGCCTCTAGCTTGAATACAAGCTGCCACACGGCATGGCATAGACCGATAAAGCTTCTGGATGGTCTCCTGTGGTATTTCCTGCCAAATTTGCTCCAATTGTCGAATGCGGTCATTAACATTTCGTGGCAGATACAATCGCCTTCCCATCATATCCCTGACTAGCTCGATGGAAGAGACATCTGGCAAGCCAAGGAAGTGTTTGACAAGCTTGTAGACAGTTCGTAGCAACACGTGCCGTATGTGGTGTGGCATTGTCCTGCTGAAAAACCAGCCGAGGGTACTGTAAAAGGAACGGTTGAAAAACGGGGCGTTGACGTACCGCTGTGGAATAATTTTACCTCTAATGATAACCAAAAGGGCTCGGCTATCAAAGGAAATGGCACCCCAGACCATAATGTCTTGTTGAGGGCTGGTGTGGCGTGCAACAGTGAAACCAGGATATCCCACTTCTGTCCTGGGTGTCTACAAACACTTCTTCGATGATGGTCAGGACACAATTGGAAGCGGGATTTGTCCCTAAAGACTATACGTCCTCAGTCGGCATCATTCTAACCTGATCGAGCCATGCACTGTCGTAATCTGGCTCGGCAGTGTGCAGGCGTAAGTGTCAGGTGGCGTAACGGTCAGCGCGGAGGTAGATTTCACTGTCTCAAGGGTCATGGTGCACATTGGTGTCTGGGTTGAACGTCTGATGGTTGATAGAGATGAAGAAGGTGCTGTGACAGCTGATCGGACAATCATTCTGTCCTCACGATCTTTTGTGGCCCTAGGTCGACTGGTACCATCCTGACGCTGAACTCTGCCATTTTGCATCCATAGTGACCAGCATCCTCGCATCTCTTCGACTCAAATGACGAGCGATTCTCCGATTTGTCCGACCGGCCTCTTTCAATCCAACCTCTGTCAAACTCTGACAGTTGCTCGTAATGAGCACGAACGCTGCGGTGAGGCATTTTTTGAGTTGTTGAAAGGTAATCTGAATCGTAGTCAAGCCGAAAGTTTTAACAACCGTTGAAGGACTGCTCCTTCTATGCATCTGCTGGATACGCTGTTCTGATGCGCTGGAGATCAAACTATCCATTCACTGGACATCAAAATTTAATCATTTGCATATCTGATCAAAACACTCATTCATACGAAATTTCAAAGCAATCGGATGATTGTTTCTTGGTGGGTCGATTTTTTTTTTTTTTTGTTATAGTGTGTAAATAGAAAATAGTTACCTCACGTCATTTCAACATTTGCTCGTTTTCTGTCGAAAATGGACAGTAGTTGAGAGTAGGGGAGAGACTACTATTATTACTTTTCACAAAAAAATAAAAATTGTTGTAATCAGTTCCAATGATTTTGCATGGTAGGATAGTGTAAAGATTTATCTCCCTTGCTCTGAGACATCTGTTTCAGCTCTGTAACATTCCTCTATTCTCGCGCTTAATAGTGGGCCTTTCTGGTCAGCTGTGAGGGGAATTGCGTGACCCTTTCACTTTATAATAGCTCCAGACTGCCAGATGGAGAATTCTTCCCCTTAATGGGATCATTTGGACTTTAAGTCGAATTCAGATATTGAATCACAAGTGCGTTTTTCGTCCTTCCAGGGAAATAAATCGTATTTTAAAGGGGAGAGAGAGTAAAACCTTTCGGATGTAAATCTTTCTTTATTGTCTAGGGTCAGCTTCGAGGGTGCATCATTAACGAACATTCCCGCGGTCAACTGGAGACCACTGGAGATATTTCTGAATAACTATTGGGTAACCGATATTTCAAGTGCACCAATGTGAGAAGGATAGGAGGAGTTTTGACAGAAGATAAAATGCTAGATTTTGGAAGAAAGAAGTGCTGTGGTGAGAGATTGGCAGAGGAGATTAGCTGGGGAGTTCGAAAGAGACATCGGAGTTTCGAGTTCTTTACTGTATCGTTGTTTTGAAGAAGGTGAGAGAAGCTTCTTGTGGTTCGGGCTTCTGAGTTAAGATCCACCCGATTATTATCGCTGGATCCCTTGAGATATCTCTGTAGTAGCCTGATGCGCTAACCGCTTGTTAATTTTTCTAATGAGGTTGTTTCTCCGAAATTAAGCGAGGAACTTTTCATGTATAACTGTTAACTAAGATGTAAATATTATCAATCATGTTAACCTAGAGTGGTTTTTATGTATATAAGGCTGTAAATAAAGAAATTGTCTTTAAACGCTACCCTCTTATTTTATCAGACAGGATCAAGTCATTACAATATATTATTAATATATATTTTTTTTCATTTTGTCAAATATTTTAAATATATAGATCGATAGAGAATACTTCGACATCTTAGAGAGTAGTAGATTTTATTAAAAAAATTTCCTCTTGAATCATCATTTGGTTGTAAAGTTCTAGTGAATATGGTGCGTACAAATAGTTAATTATTACAAATGATGACTGAATATATTTAAACTAGCTACTTTTATGTATATAAGAAATTAATTACTTCTTGTTATAGATTAGAAAAATGTGGTTTGCCTTCCATCTTGTTGCAAATGACATCCTCTAAACAACTAGTCAGAGCAAACTAGAACTGACGTCAGCTGTTCTATTTTTACTTTTCGTAAATGTAAAAAAAAAAAAAAAAAAAAAAAAAAAAAACTTCTTGAAATTATGCATTGTTGTGATTAACTGTTTTATATATTGTTTATTCAATATATGTTTTTTAATTCACTGTGTCAAAACAGGCATCAGTTAGATGTCAGTCCAGAATAATTATTTGAAACATCGAGTAGAATAGTTAAGCTACATAATTTCTGGCGCTCAAAGTGGAACATTGTTTCGGCTGTTAGTTCATATTACGGGCCTGAAAAATAGATGTGACGCTACGAAAATTGCTCCATACATCGTTTATAGTTTGTGCGAAGAAGATTGAAGATGAGCTTATTAAAGAAGTCCTAATATGAAAGAACTTTGAATTAAAATCTCAAATTGGCGATTAATTTGCACATTTGGAATAAAACCAAGAAGGAATAATGGATTCCATTTTGAAAAATCAAGAATCCAAAGTGGCTTATGAAGTAAATTTCTGTCTGCTGAGAAATATACAGATAAATATTTTTAGTTCCAAGCAAATTGAAAAAGCATCTTGAAAGAGTCACCTACGGAAGAATTTTCAGAAAAATGCTGTTTATGATGTTCGTAGAAAAAAAATTAAAAAATTAACAAAGATGCTAAGAATTGTTTAGCATTCTGGAATCAAATTCAGAAAATAAATGACGATACAAGCATTCCTAATAGGAATAAAATGAAGTATCTCTTGCAAGCCATTGTGTCGAAATTGAAAGAGGCTCACGTAGTTATAGAGTGACCTTGTGGCATCGGAGAATTATCCGAAAGCGATCTTGCTTCTACAAGAAAAATTCGAACGTGACGATTTATTAGTGGATGGTTGGTTGATTATCTGGATTTTTATGGCTCAAGAACCGGAATTGGCTATGCTGCTTCAAGATACAAGATATGAATATATTACCACAGAATCGAATATTATATTTCATTCAGGCTAAAAGAAACATTTTGTTAAAAAGAAGCATTGATAAAAAGGTACGAAGATTTCATAGAGATTAATTTATTAGGGAAAATATAAGTTATAGACTTGTTCTGTTGTCAATGCTTATGGATAATGCTGCTACGGGATGTCCCAAGCCCAGTAGCTTTGTGTGACGAGTCAGAAGCCAAGAGGTGAGATTCCGACAGCCTTGGGTGCCGGTAAGAATTAATTAATTGGTTGAATCGCATTCAGAGGAGAGCCTTTTATGGTTGGTAGAGTCGTGAGATACATGACTCACAACTCACCTAATTGATTGAAAAACTCCTAAAATTTCTTTAGAAAGGAAAAGGATCAGACTGTGTAATTTAAATTTCCCAGAAAGGCAATTAACGTGATATGACAGGAAATTTTCCAACTTCTCTCTGTTTTTAAATTAGTGGCCTGGCCACTTAAATGCGTTAGTAATGCTAGAACTACAATCAATGAAGGAGAGTGGGAGGGATTACCACTAGATAAGATAGAAGGTTCTGATATCTTGTTAATTCGATGTGTGAAAGTTTCAGGTTGGTTTCTAGATGGGAAGTATATACCTAGCGCGTGAATCTTTAGAGTTAAATATAATGTCTTTCGTGTTGAAATTCGAATTACTGAATTTAGAGAAACTCCTTATTTTCTATCGCCAATCTCAGCGCCTAACAATTAAGTCTTTACACAGAGAATTCTATAGCATTTTCATAAGGAGAATTATCATGTTGGGACACAACTGATTCTCAGCATAATGCTTGAAAGTATTGGATATCACGCTCATATCCATAAATTAAGGATAGTTCAAAGTCACACGGAAATCGAACTCTAAAATACATACTCGTAAAATGACTACTCGCATTTTCGAAAATCATATGCAAATTGCAGGAAGCCCTCAAATGACACCGATAGTACGTCCTAATGACGAGAGTGTTTTAATAATGAATGTAATTAAAGAAGTAAAATTGTTCACGTGCTTTATAAGTCTTCCAGTGCAATAACCGCTTAGTTTTGACACAAAGGACGCGTTTGGAAGATTTTTTAAGACGTAAAATTATCGGGAGTCTTGAATGTAGGCGTACCTAGCTGGAACTATTTGAATAATTTGGAATCGCCCAGAGTGTCATCTCCAGGCAATGGCAACGATTCCAAGATGGTGGAAATGTGACCAGATGTTGCAGCGCAGATTACGCCCGAGTTACAACGCCGAATGAGGATCGGTATTTGGCAGTTACTGCCAAAAGAAACAGATGGAGCACAGCATCAGATCTGTCTCGTCAGCTCTCTTCAGCCAATGGTTCGACAGTTTCAAGGCAGATGGTGAACACACGCTTGGGGCAGATTGGTCTATGCGCTCGTAGGTCTGTCAGATGTGTTCCACTTACTGCAACTCACTGTCACTTGCAGTTAGTCTGGAGTAGAGAGCGTGGGGTTTTCCAACTTGTGTGAGGTTTTCCAACGAGTCCAGGTTTAGCTTGCAGTCTGACTCTCGTCGGGCTTTCATATGGAGAGTGCTAAGTACCCGCTACCACCAAGAAAAGATCATTGAACGACACCACTACGGTGGTGCAGGATTGCTCGTTTGGGGAGAAATTATTATGTATTACAGAACTGACCTCTCTTTTTGCTCTTTACCTTTTGTTTAATAAATATGCTTTACAATTAAGCTGACCCTCTTTTCTTGAACTTGAATTATCATTAATTTATGGACATGAGTGTAGATAACAGGAAAACTATACGAGAAATATGAAATGACTGTATTAAGTGTTGTAGATTTGAATTCTCTACTTGTGATTTATTACCATCCGCCCGTGTTGAATATGTAGTCATGTCTGAAATGATAGGTGCAGATTTAGCTGGACCCCTGTACTTTATACAGGGTGACAAAATTTGGGTTGTCCTCGACAACGAAGCCTTTTACAGAGCATTTAATCTAGAATTAGTTTTTTAGCTCCTCATTGATGGCTTACAAAATCGCTTTGTTGTTTTCTGGCTAGGAGAGGAAGACCTTGAGTAATTTATGCTCCCAACGTATTCATTTCAGAGGGACCTATAGTGATCTGTCCTCTATCGACTGGAATGAAGTTCTTGCTATACAGAGATACAACATTTAGTTTTATAATTTATATCTGCCACATCCACCTGTTGGGGGCGATTAATGGGAGAGGCTTGTCAAGAAAGAGCTTCATTGGAAAACACCTGACAAAACCATATTTACATTTGAGAAACTGATGACTAACTTATGCGAGTACAAAAAGATCATTAACTCACGTCAATTAATCTCTCTCTCTGATGACATGAAAGAGTTTGCACCAATTACCCTAGCAAAGTTTTTGGTTGATAGATCAAATGCTGAGACTGAAGATTTAAGTATGCTGAATACAAATTATTACCGCAAAAGATTAAGATTTCGAAGCATAAAAATGTTTTAAAACACTGTGATAAATATAGTTTTTAACAATTGAAAACAAACAAACAAGCGATTAAGTATTTGACGAAATAATGAAATCTTTTATAGAAAAATTATAAGCGAAATACTATAGAAATATTCAAAATTTAAGAAAAAAATTAAACCATTATTAAATTGGTTTCATTGAAAAAATATTCTTTAGGCTTTAAAATGATGCAAAATTAATTTTTATACACTGATGTTTCTAGGAGTTGCTATCTAGGAGAAAATCAAAATCGCTTTTAATAGTTAATTAAAAAACCACCCAAACCGCACATTTTCACCTTTAAAATATAGGTGCCAAATTTGGTAGCTCCAGGGCACAATTCTTGTTTCTTAGAGGGCAAGCATGCATACACACATTCTTCTTTATCATTGAGAGATAAGAAAGAAAAACATTATTACTGATAGACAAAAAAAAAACATTTTTTTTTTCTCCGCATAATCTATGTTAGGAAATTCACAGAACTTTCCAGAAAACAAGCAAACTAAAATTTCGAGAAAGCCAAGTGAAAAAGTTATAAAAACAACTTATCGAGTACAAAAATATTGATTACAAATATCACGATATATGACTTGAATGAATCAGCGTGCATTACTCTGATTATAATATTTTTTGGCACTTTTCCGTTAGCCGATTGCCAGCAAAAAATTGCCAAAGAAATTTGGAGGAAATCTACATTATTTGGCGATTTTTCGCTGGCTCCCGGCTAACGGAAAAATAGTGTTATGTTTTTACCATAGCGGGTTCGGATTGAATGGACTTTATTTGAAGACAGTTCAAACAAATTTGTTAACAGGCATTTACAGGCTGACGTGATAAAGTAAAACTTCAGATTAAAAAAACAATCCAGCAGTCAATAGTCACTTACAGCGTAAATACAAGCCTTACGCACGATAAAAACAGATATCGTATAGCATAGCAACAGTTAATCGCAGCGAGCTCAATAATACAACGTTAACAGCAAACGTAAACACAGATCTTTAAAGTAATCTGCTAGTCCAGCGAGACGCTTCTCTGCCGAGAAGGAAAAAATTCACTCACTCAGGAACAGGAACAGGATGGTTTGCAGGCGTACCTAGTCCCGGCAGGGGCTTAACCCCGATAAGAACAAGATCTGAAGGGCCTGACGCTAAGTAAGTTGCCGTGACACACTGTTGGGCACTTCTGGTAAAGTATGGAAGGAGCAAATTTTCCGAGGCTTGTGGGTTGTTTCTCTGAGCCAATGGGATGCAAGCTGTTAGGGGAGGAGGAATGGGTGAGTCTTGGAGCTTTGGCTGATGATGATGACGCAAAAATATGAAACTAATCTATTGTTCTTGGAGGGCCAATCAGGAAGCTGGTTCATTGAGGTGATTTTAGGTTTAGTCGATCAGTGCGTTCAAGATGATGAGTTTTTTATTTTCAGGGTCGCTTGTATTTCTTGCTAATTTAGCTGCAGATATTAACTTAGGGAATTCTTTCAGAATAAATCTAATTTCTTTAAGGGCTTCAAGAGCTTCTTTCATTTCATCTATTTCAGGGGGAGTAGGGATGTTCGAAGTTGGCACTTTTACTGGTTCTGCGATGAGTTGTTGCGTATTTCTTTTCTGTCTTGGATTTTCCGGAGGGAGGGGGAGTCTTCTTCTGCTTTCCACGGGCTCTGTAATCTCAGCGTAGGTGAGTTTACTTCTTCTTTAAACTAACTTTGGGTATTTTCTGCATCCTTTCCAGGCTGCCAGATGACCTGCTTCTTGGCAGTTTGCGCAGACTGGGTCTTGTATTTTCTCTTTAAGTTGGCATTCTCTGGTTTGGTGTTTCCCGCCGCATTTTACACATTTCGGTTGGAGTTTGCAGTTTTTGGAGGAGTGGAAGAATCCACAGCAGTTGTAGCACATCGTGGCACTGGGCTTTTTTCTATAGGTTTCGATCTTGATTTTTAGGTGCAGGAGATATCTTTCGTTATAAATGTTCTGAATATTTGGAGTTTTCTTGAGATCTATCAAGAAAATCGGGTATAATGTTTGCTGCCTGTAGTTTCGGAGCTGGGAAATTTTGGTTACGGTGTAGTTTAATTGTTGTAGTTCTTGAGCTATTTCCTCTTCGTCTACATTGCCGGGAAGTCCCTTGATGACGATTTTCAGGGGTCGGTTTTCAAGGCTTTTGGACAGTACATACTCTTCTCCTGAATCATCCAGAAACTTTATAATTTCTTCTCTTTTGGCTTTTGGAGGGGGTAATTGAAATGTAGTTACTGATTAGTCTATTTTCGGTTCCTGGGAATTCTCTGTGGATGCTCTGGAAGGTGTAGGTGTAATGGTCTTTGATTTTTAAATTTATGGCCGGGATGCTGATTTTTTCTATATTTTCACCTGGGAGATTTTCGAGGGCTTTAAATTTATTATTGACTGGGATATTCTTTTCCGGGCTTTCCATCTTCTGTTGTTTGGCGGATTTTTTCGTAGGTACCGTTTGGAATCCTTCCTCGTCCAGATTTCTTTTGATCTTGATTTGTGGGGTATTGTCGATTTCCTCTAGAAATTCTTCTAAATTAAACGCATGTTGTCGACATCCTTCTATTTTGCATGGTCCTAATTTTATATATGCATCTTCGGTGTCTTCGAGGCTTTTTTGTATCTCATTAATTTGGTTAAATATCTCCAGATATTGTACTGTATGTTCTAGCTTCTTTTGCTTCAGGATAATTAGCTGGTTATTTTTATCTTCTATTAGCCTTCTATATTTTCGGACTTCGTATTCAAGTTGGTTCATGTGTACGCAAAGCTGCGTCAGGTTGTTGGGATCATTACGCAAATGCGATGTGGATTTGTATGAGGTACGGCTTCGCTTAGAGAAATTGCTAGAGCACTCACTCTCGCTGCGACTGTCTCCCTCCATGGCTGGAGACATAATGAAGGAAAAATTCACTCATTAGGAGTAGGGTTGAGCGAGGTACCTAGCCCCGCAGGGGCTTACCCTCAGTACATGGCAGATGTTGACGAGAGCGTTGCTTGTGCCTGACTGACTTGGACTGGAGAGTGGCTTGGTGCTCCCAGTAGATTGGGGGCGTAACGAGAGACAGAAACTGATATGTTATTGGCTGTGCGATGTGACTATAAAAGAGTTGAACTTAGAAAATGAGACTTAGTTTAAGGTTCAACAGGCTTGCATATTGCGTTAAGGAGGATTAACATTTTAGCAGTGGAATCTGAGTTGTTTTTCATTTCTTTGGCGGCTTTGAGCAGGCTGGGGAACATGATGAAAACTTTTCTAATTTCATTTAGAGCGTCAATCATTTCTTTAATATCCTCGTTAGCGGAGGGAGGAATTTGAGCGGGAGGTACCTGTTGTGGAAGATTAGTTTTTAGGGAGTCAGAATAGGATAAGTTATCATGTCGAATTTTAGAAGAGAAGAAATTTTCTCTATTTTGTCGTGCAGAGCTAAGTTTAGGGAACTTGGGGCATCCTCTGTACGCGGCAGTATGCCCTAGTTGACCACAGTTAATGCATGTGGGATTTTCTATTTTTATTTTGAGAGAACAATTACGAGTTATATGGGGTTCGCCACACTTGAGGCATCTCGGTTTCATACAGCAATTAATGGCTGTATGTCCAAAGAAATTACAGTTGTAACATTGGGAGACGGAAAACCGTCCTCTGTATGCCTCTACATTAATTTTCAGGTAGCTTAATTCTTTGATATTAAAGATTTCATCCACAATCTCATTTTTCATTAGTTCTATTAGATAAATGGGTAGGGGCTTACGGGTTTTGTATTGTGTTAGTCTCGTTATTTTATTTACTGCGAATCCACGGTCAGTTAGTTCCTCTTCTATGAGTGCGGTTTCGAAATCAATGGGTAATCCTTTGATGACTTTTTTAAGTGGTCTTTTACTTTTGGGAGGGATGATATAGTATTCTAAGTTCCTTTCTTTAAAGTATTGGTAGATATCTTGAGGGTTAAGTGCAGAGGTAGGGAATATCTTAATGAAATCATTAGCAAGTATATTTTCTTTAATTTCAAATTTTTCCTTAAGTTCCTTAAGTATTACAGCATAGTTCTTGATATATTTTAACATGATGGGGAGTATTTTGGGTGGTTTGTCGCTATTAGACTTTTTCACATAATTAACCGTGGATACGTTATCAGCAGGGGGATCAACTTGTTCGTCATTCAGTGCTGCAAAGCGATTGTTCAAGCTAATTTGAGGAGCATGGGTGTTATCATTAGTTGCTTTAACAGTCTTTCTCTTGGGGGGAGAGGAAAAAACCTCAATCGTATTACTTCTATCACAGCCAATATCCATAACAGAGCCTAACTCACCTTGGAGCATCGGACTATTGCTAGTAGTAATGGAAAAATTCACTCATTCCGGCTACTCGCCCCTTATATAGTCGAGCTAGCGATGGCGGGAAAACACGTGGAAGAAACGCGCCACTTCACGAAGGATCCAGCGGCTACCAGACTATTCCTTTCGCCAAATCAACACGGTTGGTGCGAAGCTCCTCTCCAAACGCCGCCAACCTCGGCACTCAGCAGCTCGTAAAAATAGCTTTTTTTCTTATTGATGAAGAACTTGAATAAATAACCACTTCATTTGAATTTTCGTATTTGTCAAGTTAGCTATATTTAAAACTTAGAGTTTTACTTGCAAATTAAAATTTCCCTTTAATTCAAAGGGGTAAAAAGTTTCAATATAGAATAAGTGTACTATTATTAAAATAAAAGTCCATTTTAATGATATTTTGTTCATTAAAATTGGCTATGTATACTCGAGAAAATTGATGCTTAACATTTCATTGATAGTACAATGAATCATTTTAGTACAGATAGTAGCTGTAACAAATCATTGGCAGAAAACTGATCAAACATGATGAAGCTTAGTTGAATTTTTATTTAATTAAATGTCTTCAGAAATAATTTTGGAAGTTAAAATCCATTTAAAGCAGAAATTGTCTTTAAAATGACAAATTTCATGTTATTGTTCACAACTTTAAGAGATTTTTGTGATCGACAATGGCTTGATTTTATTTTTGCTTTGTATAAAATTAGTTATATGATTTTTAAAAATTTATTTTAGACTCATCCATAAATTAAAAGGAGCAATTTTGATTTTTAGATGTATGAATAAACTGCAAAAGGTCTTCAGTTTTCTTAATAAATTTTTAAACAAAAGGATTTAAATTCTGTGAAATCGAATATATTACCTACATCCATTATTCATAAAAATTACTCTGAAGAACATTTTTTTTTAGTTTAAAGAAATCCAAATATATATCAAATCTGAAATCAAATTTGTATTTATAAATATCATTAATTTTATCTGGTTACCCTATAACATTTGTTTCATTTTAATCCTTTCCTTCCTGAAAAATTTACACAGAATGGGAAGATAAACGAAAGGGATTGAAGAAGGATAATTTTCTAATTACGCGATTGATGCAAATTAAAATGTTTTACAACACATTATCAGTTGATACTGAACTGATAAACCTCAGAATTTTTGTTCTTGCTCTTAAAACAAAGTTCTAAATCAATAAAAATTACTCAAATATTCATTGAAATTTGAAACAAGCATATTTTTACCACCATTATTCAATAAATGAAGATGAAATAAATAAATGTTTGAATTTAAAACTATAACAAGCCCAAAATTTTTGCATAAAATAAGCAGGATTCTAAATTTATTATTAAAAAAAATCAAAATATGTATTTTAGGTCATTTACATTTAAAAGTTTCAATATTTATTTAAAAATGAGATGTGTCATTTGAAGAAATCAAGTTCAATTAACATTATTAAGATGGCGATTCACTGATGAAACTGTTATATTAAACCTTTTATCTAACACAAAAGCTTTTTTTATTAATATCAAGTGAGAATAACTCCTAAAAAATTAGCTCAACATCTGAAACAAATTACTACATGCATGACACCTAATTCCATATTGCCAGCAGTGTTAGGAAATTTCGTAATTGATTATGTTCACCTTAATTAACTAATTAAGTTAGTTTGATATGTAATCTTTTATCTATTAAAAATGAAATCTAATTAGTTTTATTAAGATTTTTTAATTCTTTTTATGCAAAATTTACCATGCAGTTATTTGTAATATGTTCTTCATATGTATGCAACATTGTTCAATTTTAAAAAGGGGGACTCGAGAGATTAAAAAAAAAAAAGAATTCTGAAGTTAACTAGATAATGCAGAAAAACTTCAGACAAAAGTTACCACAAGTTACTAGTAAAGAACACACAACAAACAACAGATCATAATATAAAAATCTATTATGTATTTTGATATAAATGTACTCATTAAAACTCAGAATATTTCAAGGACTAGCATAAGTGATTATAAAGTAAAACAGCATATATTTTGATACAAAATCATCAAAAAATATTTACAAATAAAATTTAGAAAAGTTTATCCTAATTTTCCAAGTTTATGAACAAATGCATTAACAACCATTCTTAACAGGAAAATTTGGTTGTTCAATCCATACAAAAAGCTTTATAACAGTTTTGGACTTAATTTATACAGAAAATTTTTCACACATTTAAAATGATTAAATTTCTTTATAGAAAGAAAATTATGTTGTGAGCCTGTTTGGTACATTTCACTACACAAAATAATCAATTTAAAATATTTCTTCACATTTAACCATGAAATAAAATACCTGTTCATTTTCTACTTCAAATTTCAGATATAATCAGTTTTACACACCTATCGCTCTACAAAGTTTGAGTTGTGATTCTTGAAGTTCCTACGAGTGCAATACTCATGGAAACAGGTACAACATGTCTATACAAGATAACATGAACAATATCTACATTTATAACAATTTATAAAGATTATCATTCTTAATAACAATATCCTTTTGTAGTTTCCTTCGCAGTCTTTTTTGAGTAGTTTACAGACTCTAACTTTGGCAAGTAAGATGCTGTATCTGAACTTCCTGTCAATGAAAGCTTTAACGAAGACACAATTTTTCACCACTTTTGGCGTCTGACATCTATGATTACTATTTGAGATCCATGAAAACAACACAGTTACCGGTTTTATCTCTAATTTAAAAAATTAGTTTGTGCATTTAAACAAATTATATGTAACATTCAATTTAACTACTTAAGCTCATATTTGCAACACATGTAATCTTCAAATACTTTTTACAGTTTACTACCGAACCTCACATGTTGTAACAATTCCAACTCAAAATTTATTAATGTATACATAGATGAATGAATTCTTTTTGAAAAATATACATCAGAGAGAGGGATTCTCCATCTACTTTTCATAACCATTTGCAACAATACAAGTCTTTACAATCTGTTAGGAAAATTTTTTAAGCGTCATTTTAGGCAATTTCATATATAATAAGAATAATAAACTAAAATATTGCTAATAATGTACAATTTCAAGAGAATTTTTTGTTTGGTAAATGAGCATGCATTAAATGCAGAATGAGACTTTTAAGTATTTTCATTACTTGAAAATATACAATGGTCTTGCATATAAATATATATATATAACATTTATTAAGACTAATGCTGAGATCAAACTGATAAATTGGAATGAAAATCTGTGATAAATCAATTGCAATTTAATATTAAGCAACAAAAAGTAAAAAAAGAATAGGGAGTAAAAGAGATAGAAAGAAAATAAAAATTTGAAATAAATAGTAATATTTATATTGCTCTTGGCAAAAGCAATTAACACTCTAAGATAAAGACAATGAAAAAAGATGACAATTAAGATTGAAGCAGTTTACTCCGCTCATTTATGTCAATCACACCAAAAAAACAAACAATCATAATAATTTTAAAAACTTGTGTCACATAAATTCATTAGTATTATATACGAGTTAAGCACATAACTACTTTGTTCTGTAAATAATGTTATAACTTTTGATTAATATACAAATTTTCCATTATTTTGAGGTATATGTTTCTTCTACAATGAAACATTTCTTCTTGAAGATTACAAAAAAATCCAAATAAAAAAATGGACATGAACTATACTTGACTTTGATTTCCACAAATACACAAACCTACCTAAGGACACTTTATCTATATGTATATATAAATACCTATCATATTCTTGCATACATATCTAGAATAGAGATTTAAGTACTTGGCTACAATTTTATAATGCCAAAGTTTGTAGAAATAGAATCAACAGTTTTTTGAGAATATAGTAGGAGATGAAGAGGAAGGAGATTTTAGAACAGGAAATAAAATATTGAGAATGATGACAAAAGAAGATTTTTTTTTTTACTTGAATACTAAATTTACTGCAATGGAAGAATTGATGCATTCATGGGACTTATTTTTTAAAAGTTATTATTACAGTATCTTAAGATAAATACACTTATAAGGCACTGATTCGTTTATTTCTTCAATAAATTATTAATTTAGAAAATAATTTTTGCCACAAAATCACTTACAAAATTCGTTTATCATTTGAATTGTAATTACAGTATGCATCAGAACAAACCTACAATACATAGTAAATTCTAAAATTTAAAATTAGCCAGAATTATAAATACAAGGGTAATTTAATATTCTTTTAAGCCCAATAATTCACAATTCACCGTCTTTAATGGAGTGATGACACCCAATACAATTCCACTTTTTTTGCCCATCTATTTAGGTGAAAGGGAATTAATTTGAGAGTTATTTTGAAATAAGGAATTTAATTTCAATAGTTATAGCACATGGCAATACTTACATTCACATTCCTTTCCCACGTATAGTCAGTTAGCATCCAATTTAACAGAAATCAGAATAAATTAGATATACAGCCTTTTAGTCCATTATTTACTTGCAATGAAGATCAATTTTGGAGTGTCACCACCCCATTGACTTGGTGCAAGATAACTGATCCAGATTATAATTTTTTTAAAAGGAATTATAATAAAAATTGCATTTAGCTTAGGCTTCTGTATTTTTCTAAGGTTTAAAAAAACTGCAGAATAAAATGTTTGCATGTTTTAGAGAACAGGAATACTACACTACAATTAGAATTAAAGTAATTAAAACAAATCTGTTTCATGGGAAATCAAATGAAATTATTTCACATAATCAACCCAGACATCAGAGGTCAAATAGATGAATACTGGATTTGCAGAAATTCTAAGACTATTTCTTCTTTTGTTTCAGATTCTTTAATTTTTAAAAATAAATAGCCAAAAAAATTATTTTGGGGGAGAAAATAGATTTTAAAACCAATTTTCCAGTTTCAGGACTTCAGAATTTACCCAATAAAAGAAAATTTCTCTCTTGGAAATTCTAAGTGTTTCACAGGATAAAACCAAGTTCAATTTCATGAATAATATTTTATGAATACATTAAAAAAATGATAAAACATCAGAATTAATATAATTTCCCTGGCGTACATCTGGTATAAAGAGATAATACTAAACTAATGAATTTTTTAAAGGAATCAAAAAACTGTTTGAAGTGTTAAAATATCAACATGGAATAATTTCTATTTATAACCAATTATAAATGTAATAAAATTTGTACTTACATCAATACCATTAAACAAAAATACAAAATTTTCTTTCATTTTAATCAAAGTTTAGATATTAATTTTGGTTAATTATAAGAAGTGAAATAATGAATACTTCATAATGCTTAAATAGAACTTCTATATCAATAAATCAAAACAAAAATATAAATTTGTATAATTATCAACTCAAGAATAACGAAATATATAAATATATATAACTTGTTAGAACAAATATAACATCAAAAGAAATATTAGTGAAATGACACAATCTTGAAATAAAAATCAACAAATGATAGTGGAATGAAAAATATCATGAAAATGTTCAATCAATCAAGCAAAATGGGATCCAATTTGAATATAAGTAAAAATTGTTTTTGATTACTGGACATTAAACAAATATTGGTTATTAAATGCTCATAGACATTTTATTTTTAGTTTATCTTGTTTACAGTAATTTAATGACTAAATTATTCATAAAAAATGCATATATATAAGAAAATTAATAAATTAATGCTTCTTTCATATTCAAGAAACAAAAAAAAAAAAAGCCTCTACGGTCAATAAGCATACACATTAAGCACAATAGGCTCCTTTAAATAGTCTAATTTGACAATACAAGAATTTATAACTTTCCCCGAAATTTGAATAACTGGTTGGAAATTACAAAATTGGGAATAAAATTAAAGCAACATTTTCAACAATTACCAGAAAATAACTGCATATTTCTTTTTTTTACTTTTAACGAGAACTTTCTATTTCTTTGAAGATGCTCACTGTTATCTAATACAGTCAATTTGTTTTGTCCATTAAAAATATAGTCAACTTTGTACAATGTGAAACATAGTCATGAAAATGCTTTCCATCAGTCAGAAATGCTAATACAAATTATAGAACACATCCAACACCAAATCAGAACTGCTTATGCTTTTCACAATCTGCAGTAGTAACAGGGCACTTTATGTTAGTACAAAAGGAAAACACAGCATTTGTTTTGTTCTTTATGAATGAAGAGCTTGCAAGCTAAGAATATGTTGTGCAACAAACTGTTTTCTTGCATTAAAACTGCAAATAGTTGTTTTTGGACAACAAGTGATGGGAAGCCTTTTCTTAGGAAGCAAGTTTTACAATCAACTTTTAACTTAGGGACCGAAGATGTCGTCAGAAGGGTCATCTGCGCATTCCCATTGCTGTAATTGTCATGCAACCAGTCCTAATCGTATGACCTTCGCAGACAAAAAAGTATGCAGGGTGAAAATGAAAGGCTTTGGTGATTGTAATAAGTCTAGCTCCTAGAAAGTGGAAAAATTAAAAAATTAATAAATAGAAATTAATAATTTGTAGCATTCATATAATGTCTCATGGAATTTATCAATACAAATATCACAATAAATTATTTCCAAATACATAAATATACTACTCATCAATAATATAAATTTAATAAATAAACTATATGCAAATTTTCTAATGGTTATAGAAAGATCAAGAGTTGAAAATTATAAACTTCCCCAAAGTTCTACTGCAAGTTAAGATACTGAATATTTGCTTTTACTTCAATATATTCGAAAAAAAAGTTTTATTATAACAAAGGAGAGATAATATAAATAGTTTTCTGGTATTGCAAAGGTTTACACCTTTTTGAAATAATCTTTTTTCTGATTTCAAAAGAGATTTTTTTTTTTGGTCAAGTAATAGAGAGAGAAAAAAAAGAAGCAATATATTGTTTATTTCATACACTCTATACACAAAGTATTTTAAAGAAATTTCTTTCTACTTTTCAATCCTAGGGAAAGAAATTGTAACTGTAGTTTTAAAAACACCAAGAATTAGATTTATGGAGATGGACATAAATATTTTTCTTCTATTGACTAAGTTTTTTAAAGTATGCCCTTAATCAAATATAACAGAAATAATAAAAACATAGCAATCAGTCAATTGTAGCTACTTGACTGAATCTTTTTAACTATAATGGTAGCTTCCCTCATTTAAGTGTTCTGTATCTTTATTATCTGCCCTGATTTCTCTAAAGGTTACTGTGTAACTTTACTGTGTTACTGAATCTACTTTCCTCCTCCCCTTAATGTAGTACAGAGCACATGATTTATCCGTATTTGAACTGAACTCAATAGTTTTGTTATATTACAAGGCAAAGCCTCTTTACATGGGAGGGGGGAGAAAGAAAGAAAAAGAAATGTCAGTAGAATAATTAATTCTTGAATTTTAATTGCTGCATTAATACACCAATAAATCACTCAATCCTTAAATTACCTTTTCTCCATCTTCTCCCCCAAAATCAAGCCAAACCAACCGCATCCCATCATCTGCCGACATTCGGAGTTTTTCAAATGGGTACTGCCATAAAATGGTATGGTGTCGGCCATCTTGTATCATAAATCCATTTTCAAAATGGATGGTAATAACACATTCCTGACCTTGATAAAGGCAAGCTGAAAAAAAGTAAATACAATTTATTTTCTTCTTCTACATAAACAAGAATGAATATTTTTCAATGACAATATTAAAAAAATGTATCAATGTTAAAATAAGCAAATTTTTTTCCTATTATAAATAAAGTATTTATCATAATGTCAGGTTGCAAACATAAATAGAAAATCTATAAAATATTTACAAATAAAATAGTTTATTTATCAGCTTAGAACATCAATTTAAGGAAAAGAAATAAATTTTATTTCAATTATGAAATTACTTTAAGCACCATAAAAAATGTCAGTACTCACAAAAATGTGCTTCTTTCATTGCATAAGCTGCATTATGGGCCCCTTGAACTAAATGCCGAGCCCAAAATGCTAAGTCACGATGTGTTTCAACTCTCATAACACGAGATTCCACTCCCTGCCTAGTGCCTAAACGCAAAGTAAATGTTGTAACATCTGTAATTCCAGGTACATTAACACCACTTGATCTTCTTGGCATATTTGAATGAACTAATCTAAATTAAAATAAATAAATAAATATTAACACAATAACAAATACTTACAGTAATTAATTAATTTTACTATAGTTTTAAGAGGCATAAAATATCAATTGAGAGTATTTTATATATGAATATTAAAAGAGACAACAAATATAAGAAGCATGGTTCTAATTCATAATTCTTTACAACATAGGATGCATAAGCTCCCAAACAATATTAAGAGAAAAATATCAAGCAAATAAAAAAACTCTAAAAATGAACATTAAAATATAAAGATTTTTGGCAGTAAAGTTTTTAAGAAGTGTTGGAATAAAATAAAAACTTTTTTATTTAACATTAACCCCATTAGAAGTAGAAATGAAATGTTAAGCATATTGCAGCAGTGATTAAGTAAGATGTAAACAATTTTTTTCTTGCAAAATCAGTTAAATGAAATTACTTAAATTTAAGAAAGAGTAGTATAAAATATTTTAGATCTTCAGAATTTACTGAAATGCATATATTAACCAATTCAGAGCCAATAATGAATACATGCATTTATTTTGGATTCCCATCAACACCGAAAGCTACATCCAAAATTATGGTGTATCTTTTTTTCAACTGGATAGCTGATGCAAGAATGCATCATGGTTTTTGATGCAAAGTGTTAACAAACAAATGGTATTAATAACCCATGTGATGACTACAAATGATTGACTTCATGTATTAATAGTTTTTCTCCCCAAAGTCAAAACGAGGCTGCTCATAACCAGGATTGCTGGATTTTCTTAAGTGTAAATAGAAAGATATGTCACTTAGTGTAAAGAGAAATTCTTGCACATATTGAAGTCATTTTTAATAATTTCAATATTCAATTGGTACTGAAATCTATGAAAGATATTCTAGCTAGAGCTAGCATCAATAATCACTAGATATTTCCAACTATAGTAAATATAGGGTACTTTTCTGTAAACCGGGCATCAGGGAAAAATTGCCAAATAATGTAGAATTCCCCCAAATGTCTTACATTAATTTCAAAGTGAAAAATTGCCAAATAAGGTAAAACTCCGCCAAATTTCTTTGCCAATTTTTCACTGCTGCTCAGATAATGGGAAAAGTACCAGATATTCTATTTTTTTTTTCTAAATGCTAAATATCAAATATTTTAACTAAAAAATTTTTACTATTGACTGAAAAAATATTTAAAAATTCTCATAAAAATCAACATGAATGAGAGAAAATGTGCTGTCCAAGAGGGCAAGTCAATGCTTGTAAAATCTCTTATCTAAAAGAGTTAAACTAAAATAGGTTTTGTTTCTTAAAAAAGATTTTTAATCAATTATTTTTTTTTTATTGTTCAAAATTTGTTTTTTCCTTCTTTCTTTTCTTTAGCTTGGTTTGTGGTCACTATTTTTTTTTATGGGCTTCATTACAGAATGTGAAAATTAATGACCTAATTATCTTATAGTATTAATTTTATTAATCCCAAGTCCTTACAAAATAAACTTAAAACAATGATAAACCATAATTATAACAACATATACAATACATAATTATAGAAGGGGGGGGGAAATCTGGAGAAACACAATCAAGCAATTATTGCTAAAATTAGTCATGGAATTTACAATATACTAAAATTAATGGAATTTATAATTACTACTATTCCACAGAAGAACACAAGGAATTCATAAAGCCAATCCTAATATTAATAGTAGTCGAAATGAAAAAAATCCTTCTTCGAAGAAAATTTCATAATTCAAAATTTTTATTTTATTCAAAAAAGGCCAATTTTTTATAGACATATCTGAATTTGGAAATATATTTGATTTTAAAACTCTTCCTTAATTTAAGAATCATCCTTCTTTACAATAAATAACTGAAACAGAAGTAGAGAAAATGAAAGAAAAGATATGACATGGAAAAGACAGAAATAAATGGGAAGAAGAGGATACAATATTATTTATGTTAAATGGAAAACATTCTCAATGTCAGAAAATTTAATTACAATTCAACAAATAAATTAAAATTAACCTTTTTTTTTACCTAGTATGAACAAGAGGTATACTGTTAACAGGAACAACCCATGCTTCTTTAGTCCAAGGCACAAGATCATATAACAGAAGATCACGATCAGTAATTGCTAAGAACACTGGCCTCCACTGTACAACACCTGTATCATCATGTATCTAAAATTGAAAACCTAATTACATTTTTTAAAAATAAATATATTAAATATTTGGTAATCAGATAATAATCAAAATTAAAAAAATTAATTTATTTTAAAACAACTAAAAAGTTTTAAAGCACAGTTTCAATATTTCAGAATGCGTTACTCCAATGACATTTGAGAAATTGTCACAATACATACAGCAGTTGTGACGTCATTTGTAATCAAATATATAATCAAGAATATATAGTTGATTGGTGATGAAATGAAATGCAAAGTAACCTTTTAGAGAACTTGAATAAAAACAATATCTATCTCAAAGTTTAGTTTTCATTAAATTAACTCACTACTTTGAAGTTATCAGGGCCCAACAACCTTTTTTGGGCCCCTTCTGCATACTACTTAAGTAATTAAGAACAGTCATTGAATGAAGATAAAGTAAAATAAATTTCTATTTGATTTGGAAGGCCCTCCCTGTACTTATGTGAGGGCCCAGGGCAAGTGCACTATATGCTTCTGCCTTAGTCAAGCCCTGGAAGTTATATGAGGAATAATTTGAATTACAGCTTGTAACTATTTAATAATTTAATATATTATATATACATATATATAATAACATTTCTAATCATAATTTCATCATATTACTAAAAACATAAAATTGGCAGCCATAATTTGAAAATGAAACAATCAAAACAAGCTTTAACAAAATAATGTTTATTAGATGATTAACAAGAAAATGTAAGCATCATGCACAGTGAAAAATTAATTGAAAACACTCCAGAGAAGAGCCCTTCCAACTAAAAGCTTATAAATTTGACATGGAATTTTTAGGCAATTTGAAATGCAAATAATCAACAAATTTTTTTAATTATATTTAAAAATCAAAGTGTTAAAAACTTAAGGATATATTACAACGTAAAATCATTTTTGTATTATTTTAAAATTAGGTGGAAAAAAAAAAAAAGGTTTCCATTGACATTAATTTTATTTCTATAAATCTCAAAAAAAAATTTCTTTATATAAAATGTTTCAGAATATCTTTTGTTATTTAAATTACATCTTTATACTTGCATATATTAAATTACAATATTAATAAATACTTTTTTAATACACGTTATCCCTGCCAAATAGTTAAAAATAATATTAAAAATAAATTATATAATCAAGTTGAAACCATTATAGCACAATATACTGGAGAAGAGATTTTAATTTCTTAACAATAATTTTTGTTTATCAAGAGGTTTAATAGCTTTATTCAGTAACTGTATTCGGATTTTAAAATAAAACACTAAAAAGTAATTACTCAATCATAAAATATACTAAATGTCAAGATTAACATAAAATCAAGATTTACATACTTTTTCTGACAGCCAGCCCATATGTTTCAACTCTGCTCCTTCCAAAACATCCTTTAAGAGATGTCCAGCTTCGACAACTGCTTTGGACATTAATGCATCTACATTAGTATGTATTGCATTAAACCAAGCAGAACACTGTGCAGCATCAGGACATCTCAAAACACAAGAATGTCGTCGGTCAGGAGAGTGTATTTCTAATGTGCGGTTATCAGCATCAGGCATGGTTAGATTTCGACACAAGTGGCAAAGTAGTAATGGAACCTGCCTTATATCAGCTCGACCAGCTTTGCGATGTAATTGAGAGGAGGGTAAGAAGCCACCTTGCTGGAACTCCCAGCCTACTTCAGCAAGAACGGCACCCTTACGGAAGTAAGGAGTTACCTCTCTTAAGTATTTGACTGAAAAACAATTTTTTTTTCTAAATTATATTGATTGTAAAATACTTGCATTTCAATTAACAAATTTTAAGAATAGTTATTATAAATATAAGAATGAAAAGTCATAAATTTAAGAATAACTCAGTTTTAATTTAAAAAAAGAAATGCAAATAAGATACATTAATTCTAGTCCTAATTACTTTTATTAGTCTTAATTACATTAATTAGTCTTTGTTTGCAACAGTTTGAATAAGTAGATTAACATTACATTTTAAAGTTAGATACAGCAATTTAAAACCAATTCATTGACTTAAGAGTTAAAAATGTTCAAGTTTATATTAATTTAAAAAAATTCACACTTAATAATAAACATTGTAATTTAGATAGTTGGAAAATAATCCTAATTTGAAAACTAAATAATGAATACCATAATTTTCAATTTCTATTTAAATTCCAGCAAGTATAATTCTTATATTGACAATTAATTTTCCATATTACCCTATTATGTTATCACAAGAGTCTCAACTTAATTTTCATTCATCTTATGTAACTTAGTTCTATAAACTATGTAACTAGTTAATACATTGTTATGTGTGGCACAAGTATAGTACGATTTCAAATGAATCTATTGTAATATTTTAAGAGGCAAATATGAATTAATATTCAGCTAATTTGAAACCATTTCAAATTTTCATAACTTAAAATTCATTATCATTCATATTGAAAAATAAAAAAGGGAATAAAACATCAAGTTGGCCATAATCAGATATATTACAATCCCGTTTCTCTGTACCCTGATCGAATTTTCATAATTCTTCAACCCAATTCTTACTCCCTCTTGGCAAACATACTAGTTGGTTTGAACTTGTAGAGCTTCTATCAGAGCCCATTATATGCAATATAACTTTTAGCTCCACACAATATAACTTTTACAATATTAACTCAATTGTGAATCTTCAACCATGATACTAATAATATACAATTTTGTCAGCAATGCCTATCACATAATATGAAAACATATAACTCTTTTTATAACCAAAATGTATGTGAAATTAGCTAATTTTTTCATACATTTTAAGATCTCTCTCTCTCTCTTTCTCATCAACTGATAGTAAGTTCATAATTATATACTAATTTGGAAAAACTTTTGAATATTTGTTATTTGAAATTAACAATTATTGCAAAAATTTATTTCTTTTTGACAATTTTATTATGGAATAAGTGAATTTGTTTATATATGCTAGTTTTTATGGAACTGTTTCAAGTTAGAACTTTGGCTCCATGGGGTATTTTACAAAATTTCTAAAGAAAATAGCAATGATCACAAAAAATAATCTTGACAATTAAGTTATGAAGCACTCGGAATCTTTAAAATGTATAATAATGAGAATGTTCTTGTAATGGCTTAACATAATTTTATTTCAAATGACAACAAACAGATGCAAGTAAATAAATTTATTAACTGCCCACAGCCCTACCTTCTATATCAACAACTTTACCAGCTCGTTTTAAAGCTCGAACTGCTTCATCATGTGTCGCTTCTCTAAGATCTTCACCATTGACTGATAAAATAGCATCTCCAACATATAATTGCTCCGTTTGATCAGCAGCCATGCCTTTAAATATTTTACTAATAAGAATAGGCATTTTATTTTCTTTGCCGCCTTTAATACTTATTCCTAAACCACTATTATCTTGTTTAACAACTCGTACAACTCTTTTTTGATTTGCAATGCTTTCCGGTATATCAGGCGGTTCAGAGTCTGAGAGTCCATTGGAAGGCCCGTTACTAATTTCATAACTGTCATCCAAAGTTATGCTTAAACAATCTTCCTCTAATGTAACTAATACTTTTTGCCATTGCTGACGAGCATACACTTCAAGCAATCCAGTTCGAGAACCAGAATGAAAGTTCGGGGCGGACGACATTTTGACAGACGTCTTAAACTATAATTGCCAATATCAGTTTAAGAAATATTAGAAATAAAAATAAAATAAAATGTCTAATTAATATATAAAGTAATGATCAGCAACAAAGAGAAATTTTTTACGAAAATAGTATTCAAAGGAATTGAAAGTAATTGCTTCTTTCATTATATTTAAAAAATTAATTATTGTTTTTCTTCTTTGAATGAAAAATAAAAGGTGGAGATTGGCAACAATAAAATGATGTTTGTTTGCAATCTTTTCTGTAATTTGCTTCGCATTATTTAAGTTGAAATAATAGAACATTCTTTTCACTGAGAGCATTTCTAAAATAAGTTTTTTGAAATATAATTGTTCATTCGTTGTAAAAACTGCTATTTGAAAAATTTAGCATATAACTTTTCCGATACTTCATCGTTTGCAGTAAGTAATGAAATACTCATGTTAAAAGGCGATTATCAAACTGTTCGAATCTAGTTTATAATTGGAATGTAATTATTACAAAAATACTGATACTAAATTATATTTTTTATTAATTTACTTTTTTTAAATTTTTTTATTGTAATGTTTGCTAGTAGTTTTGGGATATAAAAAAATGAAATTTGCGTATTTTTAAAATATAATTGATGAAAATTGTAAAAAAATATATTTTGCTGTTTCATTTGAAATTAAGAAATTTTTCCTTAAAAAAATTCGAATAGTTGACCTATTGTTATTATAGGAAAAGTAAGGTTTAAAACTGTGTAATTTAAAGGGAATCACTTCCTGATAGTTGATTCAGAGATAATTATGATGATGTTACTTTATTATTCTTATAATGTAATGGAATAACATAAGTTTTTATAATCATCTATTTTTTTCTGAGCTTAAATATTACTTTTTTTATTTTCCATTAATAATAATAAGTATAGAAGGTAAATTTACTAAATTTTATAATCATTTAAGCTAAGGAACAATTAAATTAATTTGTTTTATTTCCCTGTTATTTATGATTTCAGAACCTATTATTGCTGACTTATTGAAACATTTATCTTAGTTATATCACAGCAAACCTTTCAGAAATATATTTTTTTTTACTATCATTAGTTATACTTATTTTATAATTTTTAAATAACAGTTTTATATGGAATTCATTTCATTAAACAACCAAAGAACCCTGATACTTTTTATCTATGCAGCATATAATTTTATAAGTCAAACAATTTTGTTAAAAGTTTTTTACTGAATCAGTATTTTATAAAAATAAGTACAATGAAATTTATCTTTAAAAAAAATATTGAGGTAAATGAAGACTGGTGATTTTGAATACCTTCCATCGTAACATGGATTGAAAAAAGAAAAAGGGTAAAAGTTTACTATTTGGTGTCACTTGATTTTTTTTCAGCATTTTTTTTCCCCATCAAGATCAGTTATTATTGTTTGGTAAATCAGCAATAACATCAATGAAATAAAACATTATGGAAACTAGATGTAGTGTTTCATTGGTGAAATTTTCACCAATTGAAAGGACACCCAAATCTACACTAGAACCTGAAAAAGTTTTACAATCACATGCTTGACAATATATAGAATTATTAGTGGAGAAAAATCAGTAAAATTAATAACTAATGACCTATAAGACTTTTAACACTATTTTCATAAAGAGAAAATTGGTTAATATGTATTTTCTAAATAAAGTATTTGTTTAAATATCACAAATATATTTATACTCATCCATTTAAAATAGAAATATATATTTTTAATTGTACAGTGATAAATAATTTTTGTATTTTTCTATTTTTTAATTCAAAATATTTTTTCTTGTGTATATCCATTTTAAATAGCATTTTGTACTTACAAATGCTAAAAAAATTACTCTATTCATTTTCCCTTTATATACTGTTTAAAACTGTTGGAAGTATTTATAAATGTGATGTATATTTATTAGGTTAAGAATGGATGATGAATTAGATGTTGAGGCTTTACTGGATGCTTCTTTTGCTAAACAGGTATGTTCATTTCTCAGAGTGTTGCATTTATTGTTAAGGGGTCCTATTAAAGACTTTGTTCTGAAAAGTTATATAAAGAAACTGCTTTTTTATTAAGTCTGTTAACATTTGAGGAACTTTTCCATTAACTTGGGTGCAAGTAAAAAATCGCCAAATAATGTAGAATTTCAAATTTCTTTGGTAATTTTTTGCTCGTTCCTTGCTAACCAACAAGTACCACATTTGAATTTCTTTTGGTTGATTTGAATGTAATTAGTGCTATTGATGAACAAAATTATACCATTTGTTTCCTTTATTTTTTCATAAGAATTTACTTTTCTGTTATTTAATATTTATAAAGGATTAATATTTACTGCAACTTTTTTAATGTTATTAAGTTATTATTATTTTTTTAATAGCAACATTTTAATTGCATTGTTGTTAGCAAAATTATATAAAATTTAATTTTGTGATTCAGTTTTCTTTCCATTAAATAATCTATACCCTTGTAAGAAAGCAATACAGAAAGTAATTGCTTTAATAAATTGATACAGTAATAATATATTTATTAGAAAACCAGTTATATCTATTTATTTATTTTGAGATACTAGTAAAATTATTTACCTTGCAGCTTGTAATTTTAAAATAAACTTTTCACTGAATTACTCTTGAGCAAATTCTTCATTACTGCTTGAGGAAAGCAATTTTGTCTTAATTGATAAAAAATTATTTTATTATCAGATAATAATTTTTTTTCATAGCTTCCTGAATTCACATATTTTCTCTGATTGTACCTGTAAATGTTATCCTCCATTATTATTGATTGCCTGTTTTCATAATATCTCTCTATGGCTATTTCTGAATTTTTATTTTCCACTTTATCTCTGGATTAATTTTTATTTTTGAGTGTCCCTTACTTTCACATTTCCTCAATCTCTCTTTAGTTTTAAGAGGAAAGATAGAATGGACACTTTTTTTTCATCTACTAAATACTTTTCATAAAGAGAGCATCAGCTTTCAATAATTTCTGATGAGTGTAGCTTATTCTTGTCACTTTGTTCTGGAAATTCCATGATGGGATGGACTTGTTATTTTAGTTTAAGAGGCTTTTACACTGTTAGAATTTATGAAACACACTGTTAGAACTTATTTTTGATTTTACACTTTTCTCTATTTTTCTACTAGTATTAATTCTATGTTCTGACAAATGAAATAAAAAGTGTATTGAAAAATTTTCACGTTAGATTAAAGTGAACAATTACTCATAATGATATTGAACTATTCAAGTAGAAAACAGTTTCATTGCAATCTTTGAGTATGCTTCATGGAACATTTAAAAAAATTAGTATCAGATGTATAGATGTAATCTCATATTTGCATATCTGTATTATACATTATTAATATATATATATTTAATAAGATGTATATATTCCATTCAGTAGATTTAAAATTATGAAGAATAAAACAATTATGCTTTAATAATGTGAATTTTTGTATTCTTCTTTCATTACTACACAATATACTTTTGGGATTGAATAATTTTTACTTTATACACAAACTTTTGAAATTAAACTCTCTCTCTCTCTCTATATATATATATATTTCATTTCAATCCCTTTTAAATTTTGTGGTTTCTACCATTACCAACATTATCTCTGGTACTTCTCCATTTGCCGGGCAGTTGCAAAAAAATTACCAATTATTGTACAATTCTGCCAATTTTTTTGCTGATTTTTTGCTACCATCCAGCAGACAGAAAAGTGCCTTATTTTCATATATTTCTAACTGATCCACTGTTTACTCACTGGAGAGTATGCATACACAGGTTGAATAACTGTGACCTACAATGAGTATTATAATTTTTAAAAAATGATTTTGTTATTTAACTTATTTAGTTTGGCCAAATTTTTTAAATCAATATAGTAAAATATTTGACTACTCTTCGCTTACAATACAAGACTTATTATTATACTAAACTCTAAAAAAATATCTTAGATAAATATAATTTAAAATTGTAGTTTTTTAAAAAGGAAATAACTTTTATAACCATTTAGCAAAAATGGATTTAAAAAATTTGCTGTAGTTTTGAGAGTGCCTATGCAGAAGCAATATTATAATTCAAAGAATGGGACATTCATTTTTAATCAAATTTTCATTCATTCTCAAATGTTATTTCGGTTCCACTGAAGATTTTTTCACATAGCGAATCAATACATTTGATATTAATACATCTATTCCATTTTAAAAGCATATTAAAAATTTTAGCAGCTCACTAATCTGTAAATAAATTAATTTTTTAATTTTAGATTTTTTTTTATTTATAAGTTAGATATCTTTGAACTCTATTTATTCATTCTCCAATTTTATTTGCAATGTCTCTCTCTAAGTAAATTAAGTCAATAACTTTGTAACTTTATTTAAAGACTGCAGCCTCTTTAGTAAGAATTTGATTTTCAGAACTTCTCTGAACTCCTCTGAGAAAATTTTTGCAAAAGGCAACTTAAGAGGAAAGTTACTATGATTTCCTTTTTGAGTATTAAGTTATCTTTAAGACTATATATATATATATATATAAGCACATTTTATATGCAATAATAATGTATTTTATGGTTCAACTATTTAAAAAGGGGGAAAAAATCAGCAGTGTCTGATTTCTTTTGCCCTTTTTAAATAGTTGAACCATAAAATACATTTTTATTGCATATAAAATATGCTTTTTATGTTTCTATCGTAGGCCAATCAGAATTTTCTTTTTTTATTTTTTAAATTAACAGTTTATAAAGGCTTCTTATTTAATGACTGTTTATTCTTTTCTTTGTACATTTAGTTTTACTATAACATTTAGTTTAGTAAAATAATCAAAAACATGGAAAAGTTGCTGTATAACTGAATGATTTTTTAAAAAAAAATCATTTTCCATGTTTAAGTGCAAAATGTACTTTTTTATTTTCCCAATTTAATTTACAAGAATTTGGGCTTTAAATTATTTCCAAAGATCCCCAATTTAAATATTTTGTTTTTGTTTGCTACTTTTTGTCCATTTTATTTTCCTGCTAAATACTATCAAACTTGTGCATAATAACATAAAATGTATTGATAAAAATTAGGACATAACATAGAATTTTTTTGGGGGGGGGAGGATTCTATTTAAAATTATTATACTTACTTGAGTAAGTAAAGAAACAAAGAAAAGCACTATTAAGAAGGCAACCTTGATTAAGTGTCATTTAAAAAATGGTTTTAATAATTTTAAAAAGTATTAATTTTTTATGTATTTTGCATATCTGAAATATATAATCTTTTACTTGTTGGTACATACCTTTAATTCTTGTACACATTTTTAAATGGAAAATTGAATTGTTGTAGCTACCATTTGCAATAAGGTTTTATGAAAACTATATAAAAATATTTCTCAACATTTGCATTGTTCAAGACAGTGCCCTTTTATCTACCATTTTCAATAATGTTTTATGAAAACTATCTGAAAATATTTCGTAATATTTGAATTGTTCAATACATTGCCCTTTTACCTATAATTTTTTTTTCTCAATCTATGTATTTATCTGCCTTCTTTGCTGTAAAAATCCCAAAATTATTAAAATAATTTTATGTTAACATTATTAGCTGTTGTTTTTTCCATTTTTAAATGGATTTTTGACATGCTTGAATTTATAATAAAAAAAGGAATATTTTTATTTAATAATATAAAAAATAATATTGATTATAATTGTCACTTTTATGAGATGTATTTATTTGATAAATACTTAGATATATTTTTATTGTTTTTCCTTGAGAATTATATATATCTCTAATAGTTCTGATGGTATCTTCTTGATTATGAAAGGAAGCGTTTGAAGTTCAAAACCCAAATTTAATCAAAGAGGGAATGCCTATATTGATCTGTCACATATTAAATATGTTGAGGGTCTTATGTTCTCTTGCTAATGAAGCAAGGAGATTTTGAGAATAAGTTTGTGCTTCAATATTATCATAATCATCTGACCATATTTTAAAATCATTTATTGTAAAAGGGCCATTTTGTTGTTTCAAAATAATGTAATTAATTTTGGAACATAATCAAAACTGTCACATTAAAAATATTTTTTTTTAAAAAATTACCTGCTTATAATGATAAATATAGAATTGCATATGAGCTAATTTAAATTTTATGCAGCTATCCAATTATGGAAATAGTTGTAAAGTATATTTCATTTTGTAATTAGTGTTCTATATAGTTTTAAATTATCTTCATAATAGTGCATTCATAAAAATGCGCTATTGTATTTTATATTAATTAAACTTAAAATGATTTATTTCTGTTTCATAGGCTGAAAAGAAAAGGTCTCCTTCACCAGATCATGATAAAAAGTAAAAAAAAAATTAAGCATTTTTTTGTATGTATGTATATATTTTAAGAAGTTTAACTTTTATTTACTTTTTTCTTCTAGAAACTGAATTCAGTTTTAATTTGTAATTTAGATATGAAGAAGGTAAACATACTTGTGTTCCTTTTATTTTGGTGATTTTTTTATTGGTGCAAAATGTTGTATCTTTCAATATTTTATTATTATTATTGTGTTCAGTGTTTATTTTTAAATTAATTTAAAAATTCTAAATAATTGTAGCAATCAATATTATTTATATGTGATTGGAAAGCTTTAATTTTTGCAGAATCAGTGGTTTAACTTTATTTTTTGCAGGGTCAGAAAATATTTTGAAAGTTTTGGAAGACCTTCAACTGAAAAATATTGATGAACACATTTCTAACAGTGGGCCATACATATGGGTTTTGACACACAAACTGTAATGTGAAGTGCTCCACTTTTGAAAATCTTTACTTATGATTTGACCGGAAAGGTTGAAATTGTTTGAAAAAGGTTAATTGTATAATATACAGAACATATGAATCCATATGAAAATTAAAAGCTATTTTCAAAAATATTTGCCAAAAAAAAAAAATAAGTGGAGAGCATTTGCGTTGGTATCAATTTCTGTTCATAAAAAATGTAAATAAATTTCACATTGATTTCTGGATATGTTTAAAATAAGTTTTTCAGGGAATGCTTTTTCCTGAAAGTGGATTCTCTAAATAAACTAATAAAATAATCATCTGTGCTAAGATGTCAAAGAGAAATGTTTCTCAAATTTGATGAATAATGTTCGAAAATAACTATTTTCTTTTAAAGAAGAAGCTTTTTTTTTAAATATTTTCAAGAAATGTAAATTACTTATTGGGAATGCAAGTGGGATTAGCTTTAATGTGATAATTTGCTTTTGTTTCACTATATTTTTAAATTCATCTTATAGAATATTAATAATAATAGCAGGTTCAGATTTGAATTTTATAATTATCTTTTCAATTATAGAGAAAAACTAAAACAGTATATCGTAAAAAAAAGTTTAAATACTTGCTATGAAATTGATTTCAGCTATAAGTTCAGTGTAATAAGTTCAATTCTAATTTTGCTATTATAAGTATTTCATGCAATGAATAAATTCGTACTTTGCAATTATTTTGAAAATTGCTGTGGTATAAAAGCTCAATATTTTTGTCTTAGCGGATATGCAATTTTTCATATAAACATTCCTACATATTTTTAAAATGCATCAGAATTATAGTTAGTTGTGTGTCATTTGAAATGTTCATCAGAACTATTGCCAAATTTTAAATAAGTTAGACCAATAATATGTGCTTACTGTCTATAAAAATGTTGATTGTTTATTCTTATATTAATAAAGTTAATATAATGTATCAAATTTTCTGGATTTGTTATTAAAATTTTGTATTTTATGTAATTTTCTTTTTTTATGTAACATTTAAAAACTTTTACCATTAAATATAAATTAATATTTTTTAAAACTTTTTATTTTACAAAAGTGTGATTCTGTAGGAAACTATTAATATTGAATTTTATTTATTTCTATTTTGAACTAACATTTTTAATATTCTCTCCTATAAAAATATGATTTTTTAAGAAGCTAATATATATAAATTGATATTAATTTCTAAATGAATCTTTTCAATTTTTAGAAAAAAAAGCAAAAAGAAGAAACGTAGCAAAAGTCGTGAAAGGGAACGCTCTCACAAGGAATCAAAGGATTCTAATCATGTGAAAAATGACAAAAAGAGTAGCAAGAGAGATCGTAGTCGAAGTCCAGATAGACATGATTCAACTCAAGTAAGGGATAGGAAGAACAGTAATGATCATTCTTCGAGAAATAGAAGGCCTAGGAGTCGAAGTCTGGATAGAAGACGGAATTATAATCCCAGAAATTCTTATCGAGGTCCATTCAACGGAAATAGAGGATATCGTAATAGACGGTTTGGTCGTGAACACCGAAGCAGGTATAAAAACAAATAATCGTTTTTGTTTTGTATGAATATATTTATTCTCTTGTGAAGTAGATTTCACAGATTTATTTCTTTGACATTTAATTGAAAAATAGTTTTGCATTTAGTTTTTAAACTAATAATAAATCATAAATTCATGAGATATCTTAATGCAGCCAAACTACTAAGCTTCACAAATGTTTGTTTTTCTTCTTATTTTTTTTCTTACAAACTTGGGTAAATTAGTGTTGGTCCCCCTTGCTTCTTTACATTTTTGATAGTTTCATTTGTTTGTGATATTTCTTGTTTGGTTTATATTGGAAGTAAAGTTTGCTGTCCATCTTTCCAGTTCGAAAAACCTGTTTCTATAAATTAATTTGATAATTTTCATTGGAAGTTTTTGCATATATTCAGATTTGTGAATATGGCTATTAAAAATTAATATCAGTGTTCCTCTTTTTTAAAAACAGATTACAGAAATTATAAGTATTCATTTTTTTTTTTTGCACATTTGCTAGCACCTTTTTTTGCATTTGTATTTATTTTTTTAACAGTTCTTTTTCCTGGACATTTTTTCGTCTTCTTATTTTGGAAATTTTATGATTCTCAATAATAAAGTAGCAAATACAAACATTTTTTAGAAATGTTCTGAATGTAACAGTATATAATAAAAATAATAGAGTTTAGAATTTTTCCAAAGTATGAATTAGTCACTCATGCTTCAAAATCTTTACAATTTGGTGAGATTCTTATTCTTTTTGAGAGAATTGAATCCGACTAATCTTTAGATTATGTTGAAAAGTTAGCTAATACATCAATAAATTGATGTTTGAAAAGTTTAATACATCAATGAATCATGCCTCTTTATAGATTTTGTAAACTAAATTATTTTTTATTTTCTACTTGTTTTTCTTGCATAGTATTTTGAATTGCATAGTGTTATCCCATGAATTTCTGATCCCTACACTTTTAATTATTTGCAATATTATATATGTGATATGATTATCTATCTATCTATGAGCTCTATTTATGATTTTTAAAAGGATCCGAATTTAACATATTTGTATGCAAATATATTTATATTAAAATTGGGAGGGGTCAAAAGGAAGAAATTTATCAGAAATATGATTTAATGCAAGAGAAATTTTTCTTTTAGATTTGAATGGTTCAGCAGATTTTTTAAAGGAAATATTCTATTTAATATCGGTTAATTTTGAAAGGTTTGATTGCATTATTAAATTATTTTTATTTTTTATTTCTATATGGGGCTTAAAAAAAATAAATTGTTACCCATTAACAATACTACGGAACTTATTCCCTCTAATGGAAGAACTTTTTCGTATGTTCTTTTGTTTTAAATGCTGTTCCTAATCTGACCATGGGAAATATGTTTCTATGCAGGAAGATTTACAAATATCTTAATGGTAGAATAATATTGTTCCTGTAAAGAAAACCATGACATTGATTTTCTCTGTTGGTGAAAGTAAGTTCAAAGGCTTGTCTCACACTTTAATCCTTATATTGGTAAAGTAGAACTTTTCTTTATACTTCAAATTCTGTTCTAAACATTTGTTTAGTTATCATAAAAATTAAACAAAGAAAATATACATTCTTACATACTTACTTCTAGAAAATTTTGTAGATTAACTTCAGAATACGTGGTGCTTGTTCTATTTTTTAATGTAATTAATCAATAAAATAAGCCAACTTATAATTTTTGAGATTTCTTTTGGCCTGTATTTTTGTTAAAATTTTAGCTACTTTTAATTTAAGTTATATTCTATTTGTATTATTGGTGTTAAATAAGGAAAAACAAACAAACTTCAATGTTTTTAGTGAGTTGCTTTGTGTTTTTAATCGGAGCTGTAAAGCTGTTCTTTATACCTAATTGTTGTTTTTAAATTTTCAACAAATTTAAAATTTCATTAAAAAATTTAGCTTTTTTTATAATGCTATAATTTAAATATTTACAGCCATTCTTCATCCATTATTTTCACATTTAAGCTGTTGCTTTGTTTAAAATATCTATTTATGTATTTGTTGTTAGCATTATTAATGCTTATTTTAAAATATACTTTCAACATTTAAAGGAGGGGATTATAAATAAATCGACATTTGCAACAAATACTCTTAATTTTTCTTAGCAAACAAAAATAATGCATTAAAAAAATCTAATAAAATGTATTAACTCAAGTTTTATTACTTTTATGAAGAAATGTTTGTAATAAAATAATTTTTTTAGCTTTCTTTTTTTCTGAATTAAATTATGTATTTAGAATATGATTTATTAAACATTTCATACAATGGAATCATAGATTTTTATTTACAGGTTTGATTTCCATGTATTAGCTTTATATACATCATCTAAATAAAAGCTGGAACTAATCAGCTTTAAGAAAAATACTGTATCTTATATGTTATATAAGGAAATAGATCATACATTTATTAATCTTTTGGATTCAGAAAAAGTAACTAGAGGCTTTAGTTTAAAAAATGATTATTCAGTGACTGTAAGGGCTCTTTTTATTTCTATGAGAAGTATTTTTTTTTTAAATTGACCTGCAAGCTTATACAACTCCAGTAGGTATTAGTTTTTAAAAATATTGTTATATGAAAGAAATATGAATATAGGTCTTGCCTAGAAGGGGGCTTGAAATGAACCATCAAAATGTAAGAGATTAAATATCTTAGCATCACCTAAATTTTATGTTTATATTTTGAGCATGATATATTAAAAAAAAAAAAAAACATATGAAAGGCCAACAGATTTCTATCAAAATAAGAGAACATATTAATTAGAGAACAGATATCAAATTTTTGATACTCCCCCCCCCACTCTATGCATATTGTTTCGCTTGTTATAGAAGAATCTTAATTTTCTGCACTTTTTTGAGATTGTAATCATTTTGAATTTTTTTCAAATTCAGTTAATAAACACAGATTTTAATTCCGATTTTTTTTCTTTTCAGATATTATGAAAAATCTATGGATACTTTCTTATATTAATATTTTGATTAACTTTTTTTTATTAGTGACCAAAAGCTTTATTAAAGAATTAATGAATATTACTTATTTTTGCTGTGTCCTTTTTATTTTCCAAAAAAATTCTATAGTTATTTTCCAAAAAATATCCCTTTGCCCAACATAATGAAACTTTCTGACACATTAATAATGTTAATTTAATGTTTTTTTTCTCATTAAACACATCACTATTGAAATTCTGAGGAAGGGAAATGTAATATTAATTTATGCTCTATATAACTTCTTGATAACTCCATTTCAGATAATAATTTTTTACAAGTTTTCATATCTTAAAAATAGACTTTATTAAACTAATTGAACTGTGGTCTCAGAATGATATTGACCAAAAGACATCTAAAAATTTATGATATTCATTTTAATATTTTTACCAAAAAGTTATTTATAATTTTGGGATTGTAGCCAAACAGCTATAAATTTTGATATGTTATGTAAATATGTATATCATTTAATAAAGGTTCATACAGAGCTAGGATATTAATATTTCTTATGATATAATTTCTTGCAATACCCTGATGAATATTGGCTTGTTTAATTTTTAAAAGGCATTAATTGGCAAGATTTAAGGCATTAATTAGAAATTAGGTGCTTTTATGGATAACAGTTGTTTAGTTTATGTATTTTCATTAAAATATGATGCTCTGATTCCTAGTTGTGGATTTTGATGAATCATCTGTATTGAAATGCTTGTGTTTGTTAAAAATGCCTAAATATTTTTTTTTATATTTTGATTCATGGTAATTCCTTAATCTATTTTGCTGGAACTATATAATACCTATTAATAGAAAACAAATCCTTGTGATATTTTGATCAAATTTTTAAACAACTTAGACCTTAACCTTTAATTAAAAAATTAAATTGCTTTAATTGCTTTGCTAATAATGACATGAATAGATTACTTCATGAAGGAATTTAAGGAATGTAAAAAATAATTCATTTAATCTTTTTTATTTTTTAATTGGATTTTTCAGCGCTTGACTTTTTACCATCAAATATTTAAAAATGTGGTTGTTTATTTGCCATTTTATATATAAATATTTATTACACATATAATATCCTTTGAATTTAAAATAAATTAGAATTTACTTCAAAGTTTTGTCTGTGACATATGTAAAAAAATTATGCTTGAAGGGTGATATATATATATATATATATA
>JAOUZG010002851.1:12805475-12827303 GCA_026289955.1 Argiope argentata
ATATATATATATATATATATATATATATATATATATATATAACTTTAGTTTTATTTGTTTTAAAATATAAATGAATTGAATTGAGCTATAAAAATAAAATGAAAAAAAAAAACTATTGTAATTATTGCTTTCTAGTATTTGATTATTTTAATTTTAAGATTTTTTTTTCTTTCTAAATTTAAAAGCATGAGATTTCTGGCATTTGGATTAGCAAATATTTTGAGAAAAGTAAATTAAAACTTTTTTGATTGTAGTAAAATTTATTTTTTAATGCTCAATTCATATTAAATAAATTATTGAATTGTAAAATTTCGTTGTTGTAGTGTTGTGAAGGTTGTCTCGCATTTTTAATATTTTTATTATAATATGTATAGTTAGTTGATTATATGATTATTTTTTATTAGATTATGTTCGTGCTTTATATGGTGCTTATTAAATATTATAATTAATGTTCAAATTATAAATATTATCCAAAGTTTGGACAATTTATATTCTCAAGAGTTACACATCATTTTTGATTTAATCACATCCTAATATCATATAAGGTTATCTAATAATGTTTTTAAGCTAATTTCTTCTTTTCTCATTCTTTTTTAATAGAACTCATTATTAAAAATTCTTATATTTATTCAAATATGTTCATTTTTGAAGAACTTTCTATAAAGCAAATTTTGGTTTCTATAGGTCGAAGAGTCGGGAAAAGAAAAATTCCAGCAGTAGACAAAAAAATCGATCACCATCTCCGAAAAAGGACTCAAGAGGGTAATATATTAAATCTTTTTTATTTATTTTTATCTTAATAATATAAAATGTTTTTTGAAGATTTATAATCCGAGTATATGTATAAATGTATTAATGTTGAATGACATATTGCTACTAATTTACATTTAGAAAATATTACTACTCATAGATGTTATTCAGTTTAGAAATTTCTTTAAATGTAGGTTTAAAAAAAATCAAAATCCATTAATAATGTCACAAACTGTGCAGTTATAATACCTTCACTTATAATTTATCACAAATAGAGGATAACTTTATTACCTTTATATTGTATTATGTCAAAATTGTTGATACATTTTCATACATTCATTTAAGTGTTATATAAAGTTTAACAAAATTTTGTGATAAATAATTTTGTTTTAGAATTTCTACTTTTCTTTTAACTATTTCTTTAACTAATATTCCATCTGCTATCGGACGCTTTTCTTTTCTCACCTCATAGTCTTTAGCGTGATTATTTTTATTTTGGCAATTTTATTAATAGTCATTCAAAATTTTTGATGCAGTATAATTTTTCAAAAATGCCATGAAATTAAAATATTTGGTGCTGCTTGTTATTTCATTTTAATTACAAATAGAAGCAATAAAGCAATTTCATTTATTACAAAATTTATAGTAAAGGCTTTTTTTACATTATATACATATATATTTCATTTTGTAAATGACATTTTAAAATAGTAGTATTATATATATAATCCTACTGTTATTACTAAAATTGTAAAATATTTCTGTCTCAATAATTCTCTAATTGATTGCCATATTAAAAAACATAAATTAAAGGAAATTATTAAATTTGCTATTTAATTAAATATTTTAATTTATTATGTACGATTCATTGCTTCATCATATTATATTTGGAATATGGAATTATTACCTTTGAATTTCATTCTTCATAAGAATTAAATGCAATTTGATTATTTTTAAAATTAATTATAATAAAAATGAATAATAAAATTTTATAAAATTTATTTACCTGAAAAGTAATATATATTTATATATTGCTTATAATGACGAGGGGAAAAAAAGGGAATTTACTTCTACATTATATGGTTAATTTTTTTGAAATTATTTTTTAAGTATTTGTTAATTTTTTATTTATTTATTTCTATAAAGAAAATACTCATTTTTAAACATCAAACATTAAATTTGTTTAGGAATGACTCTCCAGATGAATTTGCTAAGCCTGCACGCTTGCACAAGTAAGTAGAAATTTCATGTATAATAAATTGAAATAGTATAATTAATGCCCTTAATATTAAAATAATTTAATTATTAAAAAAATTTGATCAGATTACTATAACTAAAAAAACTAAGTTTTTTGACCGCTATCTTCATTTTTTTCAGCAGTTTAAAACATAATACGGAAGTATAATCTAAACTAAATACTTGCTAGAATAATAAAACACATATTAAGAATCTGTTAGAATATACAAATAGAAATGAAATAAAAAATATTAATATACTAATCGAATTTTTATTTCATTATACTGTAGACATACGAAAATAGTTAAAATATCAATATTTTGAATTTTTTGCCACAAAACTGGAAAAGAATTATAAAACATGATCAAGCTTTCATTGTTTAAAAATGAATCTGAACAACATTTTCATTGTTTTGGGATACTAGTTGCTAATTTTCTTTTAAAAGTAAAGTTTTTATCATAAAACAGAGCTTAAGAATACTTTTCTCAAGATCTTTTTGAAGTATATGTTTCTGTTTCAAAATCTCTATAATAATAGGGAAAAACCTTCATGCTGAAATAATTTGAAGACTATTTTAAATAATTTTTAAATGATTGTGACTATGGAAAAGAGTTTTTCATTTCTACAATAAATTGAGAAAGAAAAATTATATTTATTAAAAATCACTATTCAAAATCTCTTAACTCTTAATTTCCCTCCATCAAATGTAAAACTTTGTGATTTTAATAAAGGATATAAGTTTTCAAAAAGGAAAAGTAATTTTATTTTATTGATGGGGGACATGAATAAAATAAAGTACTTGGGTCATTAATTTATAATTCAAAAAGGAATTATCCAAATTGTTTTTAGGGTTCTTTTTTATATTTAAATGTGGGAATGACTCCTTATATTTGATTATATTTATTGAATTATAATGTTTGTATTGTTAATCAAGTTTTAAAAATTACTGAAAATCTCATTCCCCAAATTGCAATATATCTAAAAATTTGTAATACTGTTTTTTTTAAAAAAATAGCCATTTTATAGTTTGAAATTTTACAAAATATTGCATTCTTTATTCTGTTGAGGACCTTGATAACTCATACCTGATCACACAATTATCCCTTCAAGGTCCACAGTATCATGTATGTGATCAACCTTTCCTATTTCAGGTGCCCTTGATCATTTAGGATTTCAGTTTAGAATGTTTAATTAAAATGTTTAAATGGCACTAGAGGGCAGTTGAAGTCCATTATAATTTTGAATAATGTTTGGTAAAATATTGGTCTTCAATCTCATCATCTGATTCAATTTTTTAAAATTTGATTGGAGTATTCAAATATATTAACTATTTTTCAGGATGATTAGGTATTTAAAAGACCTTGACTGGCTTTGCTCTGGGTTTATATATATATATATATATATATATATATATATGAGAGAGAGATAATGTATTCTATGTTAATTTTGAATAGAAAACAGATTGGTGGCCCAAAATCACGAAGAAAAAGAAGGTAAAAAGGAAGGATACATTTATCTTTGGTCTTATATACTATGATGTTATCATACATCACAGATGTGTAGATTTCTAACAGGAATTCTTATATATTTGGCCTTGACAAGAGTAATGCAGGATTCTTCTTAAAGAATCTGTTTAAATCAGTAATTTATTATCCATCCACTCAACAAGTGAAGTAATCAATGATCCATTATCTTTATAATGCTTCTTTTGATTTATTAAATAGGAAAAGTGGAATGGATCAGGAAATAATTGAAGAATTTAGAAAGAAGTTACTATGAATTTAAATTAAGACAAAACTTTAGAAATTAACACAATTGAAATTAGACTTTAGAATATTACTATATATACACACAGAGAGACATGCACACACACATTCTGAGTCAGTTTTATTTTAAATACTATGATAAAAAGATCAGAATATTTTAGTGAGAGTAAGATTTCTAAATTAATGAATGAACCAGTGAAAGTGATTTTTCGGATAAAGCAGTAGAGAGTCTGACTATTTAGATGACACTGAAATAATGGATTATGGAAATAATAGTATATATAATTTAAATATGTATGATTTGCAAAAAGACATCAAAGAACTGCCATCCTTGTAGTTTTCTGGGAATACTGGTATCTACATAAACAGTCCAGAACCAGTTTAATTAGAATTAGATTTTTTAAAGTTGTTTTTCATGGCTAAAATTATAGATTTTATAGTTAATCCTTTATGATTAACTAAACATCATTTTCTAAAATTATATGTAAATACGAATGTTAAAAAGTCAAGATACCAGTGGGTAGTATGCAAAAAAAGTTCTTTTAAAGAAATAAAACAGAAGTTATCTGATTGTAAATGTAACATTTTTGATATAGGGCTTTGTCCCCCCCCCCCTCAAAAAATTTTGAATTATATCATAAACAAACAATTTTGATACAATTAAGTAATTTATATTAAATCTTCTAATATTTTCCATGGTTTGAATATTAGTAAGCAAATGTATGTCATTTTCTGAAAGTATACAATATATATAACTGTTTATTAAATGTTACTCTGATAAAGTTGATCCTTTATTTTATTTCCTTTTCTTTAAATTTCACAATTGCTTATTTTAAATATTGAGAAAATTTTATCATAGTATATTAAAATATTATCAGTCATGATAAATTGTAAGTTTCAGCTTGTTTATTTGTAGCAATGATTTTTTATATGAAATTTTAATTAAAATTATGCTTAGTGGAAACAAATTACACCTGGAGCTGTAGGTGCATACACTCATGGAGTGAACTCGTCTCGGGGAAATGCTTTTTTCTCCTTTTGCCGATCTTGAAAGAGTTATAATTATATTCATTTATTTATATACTTATCGTTTACAAAGTTTTTAATCATTATGTGATGTTTGTTTATGAATGTTATTATTAATTAAGATGTCTTAAGGGAATTTTCATTAGTTTTTAAAGAGAGAGAGAGAAAAAAAAAATGTGCATTTGAAAAGTTTATTTTTTTCTTCTTCTTTTTATCCAGAAATCCTGATTTGACTCCTGAAGAAAGAGATATGAGAACTGTGTTTTGTATGCAGTTATCTCAAAGAGTTAGACCTCGTGACCTTGAAGAATTTTTTTCACCTGTGGGGAAAGTGAGTACACTATTATTTACATTTTTTATTTCATTTATGTTATTAATATTAGTTAACTAGTTATACCTTAAACTTTGAAACTTATGAGGTGCTCAAATTTTTAATGATTGCTATTTTAAGGCATCAATGGTATATGCAGTTCTCTAAATTTGAATTTTTTTAGATTAGTTAATAAAAATTGTATTAAAATTTTTTTCTTTATCTTTATCTTTACTTATAATAAAGCACAATGTGTGTGTGTCTGTTGGCGATGTACAGGCCAAATCGTTCGACCTACAGCTACCAAATTTGGTATATGCATACCTTGGGTGCCGGGAATGTGCACCTCAGAGCCCTTTTTTTGAATTTCTAATTAAAATTTTAATTAATTAAAAAATAAGCCAAATTTTGACTTTTTTTCGCTATAACTTCCGAAAATATTACAGCACAAAATTCATTTTTGCATCACATTAAAGCTCAAAAAATTAGCTTTTTAATGATATCAATGTTTTGATAGACAAATCAAAACTCTATTTTTAATGAATTTTTAAACATTTAATTTAATCGTTTTTTTTCAACAATTTATTTCCCCCCAAAATGAAAATAATAATAATAAAATTTTATCGCAAAAAAAGCAGCTTTTAATAAAATGTTGCCATCACATTTTCAGAAGTTCTGATTTAAAAAAAAGTTAATTACTACCAAAATTAAAACAGAAAAATACAATTTTCCTCACGTGATTATATGAAATGAATTAAATAGGAAATGTGATATTTTTTTAAACAATAAATGCAAGTGAAAATCGTTTGCAATATCAAATTTAATAATTCAATTAAAGAATTAAAATAAATAAAAATACAAAATAAAAATATATTACAAAACTGCGACAGTTAAAACTGAAAAAGAATTTTTAGAAAAGCACCAAACGATAATCTTCTGCGAGCTAGATTAATTATTTAAAAGCAAGAAATCTTAAACGAACTTTTAAAATGACGTCATTTCAAAGAAACGAAGAACTAAAAGCAATATGAAGAAGATATTTTGTGCAAATTAAAGAATTCACCTTCGTGATTGTAATTTTTCTCCGCATTTTAATGAATCATGCGAAATAAAAACGCTTCTTCTTTCAAACAAGCATACGTAATAATTAACAATGCAAAATTTGTAAAAGCATATAAAACTATTTTTACCCGCATATTTCAGAGACATCAAAACTTTCTACCAAAACAATATCGTGTTCTCACGAGAAAAAATAAATCAAATATCATTCCAAATTAAACATATAAAAATGTCATTTTCGGCACATGTCTGTATAAAATGAAATAAATATGAAACATGATAATTTTGGAAAATAAATGGATGGAAACGTTTTCTATGATATTTTAATATACACATATTACTAATCCAATTAAACAATTTTATTTAAGGCAAATATGGCTTAACATCTACAAGGCATCTTCTGTAATCGGAGCCCAACATCTAATTTCTTAATTTTTTGGGAAGAGATATAAATAAATAATCTCTTAGCAATTGGTCCAAGTGAAATATATAATTATAGATTTAGGGAAAAAAATGCTGATGAATTAAATTTTTACATACATCATCTGCTCTGTGAATCATATTTAACAAAATATTCTTGAGACAATAAGTCCTTAAATAATAATAAATTCTTGAGACAAAAGTCCTTAATTAAATAAGTCCTTAAATAAAATCCAATCAACTAAATCAATCATCAAAGCTGATCGATCTATGGAAATTTCAATATAACTATCACGTTAAAAACTGGCAATTTTAGATCACTTTATCAAGATCTCAAAGAAACCAATCAAGGTTACTCTAGAATAATTGGTCTAGATTATGAAAATGATGATTGTTCTAAACTTGCAATATTCAGAACTGAATAAATCAGCCAGATTTGAAGAAGATAGAAATGCTTATTTATTTATTTAGAAGTTGAAATATTAAGAATATTTTACAAATATGAATCTATAAGACCAAAGGAATTTAAACCATAATTTTTTGAAATATATTTATAAACCTAAAAAAAATATTGATAGCATTTATATACATCTAAAAATAAAATTAAAAACTGAAGGTTTCAATTAACCTGTGAAATTTTTGCTGAATAATTCCTTGAGATCTTATAAATTATAAAAAAAAATTATAATGTTTCAATTTCTGTATTGAACATTAATGTTCAATGTCGGACTGTTCTGCTTTCAGTTTTTAGTTTTATTTAAAGACATGCTTAGATTGAGAAAAGTGGTCTTTATATTAATTGAAGTTTCATCATTTTCAATTTAATTTAAAAGTGAATTTTACGTGCACTGATAGAAAATCAGAGAGAGATGCGGACTTCAAAGATAGGACTGTTTAAGGTTTACATAATAGTATAAGTGAGTTATATGACTATCGAAATTTGAAGCTTAAAAATATTTTGCTGAAAAATTTATTATGAGACCAAGTTATATATAAAGGCAGCTACTACTTAAATAAAAGTGTGCTGTAATTTAGTATTTTCAGAGAAATAAAATTTTATTAATTAGGATATTTCAGTATTCTAAAAAGCACGTATTTCTAGGATTTTCTTTGTTATTGTTGGCATTGAATTTCAACCCTTTGCTAATTTTTTAATAGCTAGTAATGAATTTAGAAATTGTGATACTATTTTAATTCCTATTTAAGAAATAAATTCTTTTTATAGGTCCAAGATGTAAGAATTATTATGGACAATAAGACAAGGCGTTCAAAAGGAATAGCTTATGTTGAATTTCAAGACACTTATTCTGTTTCATTAGTAAGTGATGCATGATTTGAGTAATATTCAATATCATATATTTTAAGCAAATATATCCATCGATGTAATTTATATTTTTTAAATGCTTCTAATCCTTTTTTTTTATGGATTATTTCTTGAATTTCATTAATGAAAATTAGTTTTAATAATTGTACATTTTCACAAAATTAATTCAATGCTTAAATTGTTCTGTTTTTATGCTCATCTTTTCAGTAACAGATATTAATGTTCCCATTTGTTGTTATTAGTTTCATCATAAGAAGTCTTCATGTTCTAATCATTCCAATTATTTTAAATTGCTATATTTAAAAATGCACTATTTTAGGTATTCCTTTATTTTTACGCAGAAGGCTGATGCTGTTATTTCAAAATTTATATAATCACTGATGCAATCATATGTTCCTATCCAAAATAAGTAAAATGGCCTTTTGTTCTAATTTAAATTCATAATTTTGTTTTTATAAAAAGTGAGGTGCATTTTCATTGGCCTCTAGCAATAGATATAAAATATACTGCTTTTTATAAGATAAAACCATTTAACTATTTTTGGTTAAATGCTAAATTTTATTTACATTAATTAATGATTTTTTTTTCATTTTTTCCCCCACTTGACATAATTATCACTACTACTTTTAATTTTTTTGTCTCTTTTGTAGGCCATGGGATATACATCAAAAAAACTTTTAGGTGTTCCAATTATAGTACAACTTACTCAAGCAGAAAAAAATAGAGCTGCTGCCAGTGCCATGAGTGCCCAAAGGGGTAATGTTGGCCCAATGAGACTTTATGTTGGATCACTTCATTTTAACATCACTGAAGAAATGCTGAAAGGAATTTTTGAGCCTTTTGGAAAAGTAAGGTTTAAATGGCAGTGTTAATACTTAAAAAGTTTGTTATTTCTCTTTGCAATATATATATATAATATAAATGAAAGTAGAACAGAACAAAAGTAGAAAATTATCAAGTTAATCAAAGAAAAGAAATAAGAAATCTGTCCTGATATTTAGCCTAATGACAGCCCACTAGTGTTAAATCACTAGAAAAAATATTTTGAGAAAAAATTATTAAACATAATTTAATAAACTGATGAAGGTATATTGATCATTTATACTTTTAATAAACTTAGATCATACTAATATATTAGCTAATTGTTATTCAAAAGAGTTAATTTTTTTAAAAAAAATTGAAGCTAACTAACTCGACTTAAAAATTAAATTTTCTAATCATAAAACTCTAGTGGGTATCTATGATAAAAGAGATTATATCAACTTTAAAATAATTAAAATTTGCAATTATTGTTCTTTTCTGAAATCTAAAATTTTCAAAAATCTAACTTTCTCTCAATTTAACAAGATAAAAGGTATCTGTAATAATAAAATTTCCGAATTATATCAAAGCAACTAATAATTTTATAAAAAATTTAACTAATGATAAATTCCCTAAAAACTACTGCACCATTGAAATTTTAATTAAAGAATAACTCTCTTCTAAACCATTGACACATATGACTAATCCACTAGATGGTGCTAAAATTCTATAATGAATAAACGTTTAAAAAGGAAGGTACAAGTAACAATTCCGTTTTTATAATAATTTTACTAGCTACTGGTATGTTCTTTGCTTTTTTGTTTCTACTTTTTATTTTTAATAATTGATTGTTTTTCTTCTATAGTTTATTATTGTGTGTTTTTATTTCTTTCTGTAATTTCTATATGCTTATAGATTTATAAAATATGGTTCTTCTTTTAAGCCTTAATGTCAGGGATATTTCAGGTCACAAATAGATTTATATTCAAACTATAGTCAAACCCTTTACAGAAAAAAATCCCTTTGTTTTCGAATCTCTATCTGATGGTGACGCTTGAGAAAAACATCAGGCCATATTTCTTATCTTTGCATTAACTTAATAATTTTTTACTTTCATTTTGTTCATCTGTATTTTAGTAGTAGCAGCATAAGCGTACTCTAAATGCATTTTTTTAAAAAAATATTATAGTTAGCCAGTTTATTTCTTTAATTGTTTAAAATTGTAATTTTTTTATGTTAATGCTTATAAAATTATTTACTTCTTATATATATATGCTGCTGATTGAGTAATTAAGCATTTTCTGTAAAATAGAAAAAAAAAAGTCAATGAAGGTATTTCATAAATCTGGACAGTTATGTGAAAGGTAGTAATGAAGGATTGCAATTTTCTTAAAATTTGCTGTATTACGGTAATCTAAGTTGCCACATCATATTTTAATGTTATATGCAGTCTATTTAATAAAAGCAGGCTGACATTTAAAATTGTTTAACATTGTTCTAAAAAGTGCATAATTTTCATATTATATATATATATATATATATATATATATATATATAATCTGTGTGATTTTCAGTATTATGCACTTAATTGTGCAGATAGATAACAGTACTATTAAATAAAAGATTGGTTTTACATGATAGAATTTCTAGTATTAAAAATATTTCTGAAACTGCTCTCTTGATGCTGGTTGTTCTCTATATGTATTTCTACCTGCTTTTAAAGAATTTTTTAAAAACATTTTAATGTTATTGGAATTTTAAAATTTTATTAAAATTATGAACTGACTGAAATAATTTTGTTGATTATATGCTTATAATAAAATAATTTGTGTTGAAAAAGTTGTAAATAATCAATTTATTTAAATAGGGTGCATTTTGTAATTACAATTGTTATTAATTAAAATGCATCTTTGCATGCATTATATATATGTGCATTACTTTCATAATTAATTTTTAAATTAACAATTATTAAAAGTATACAAACTTTATTCAGAGTAGAATGAAAGCATCGGCATAATAATGTAGTTCTACTTAGTGATTTCATCTCTCAACATATTTAGAAGAATTTGAAATTTTCAACTGAATGATAAGGATCATGGTTAAAGAACAAATTAAACATACATTTACCCTTTTTTTATAAAAAAATCATTATATAGATATATTTTATCTGTGTTGAAAAATTAGAATAGTACAAGGCATATAAAAAATAAAACTGAAAACTAGTCATAATCAATATTTTATTTGGAAATGTATTGAACATTTTTGTTGTTGTTTACTCTTGTCAAGTTTTGTTCATTTGAGTTTGAAACTTTTTAATTAGATTTTATTATCATCATTATTTTTTTAGATTGACAAAATTGAGCTTTTGAAAGATGCTGAAACTGGCAAATCCAAAGGTTATGGTTTTGTAACCGTAAGTATTTCAAATGTGTAAAGTAATTTAAAAAAATTTTTAGGCTTATTAATAATTTGTAGAAATTCTGTGCAACATTTTCCTATAGTCATTTTGCTTAATAATAATAATAAGTAATATTTTCATTGAAACAATTTTTCAAATATTGTAATGATTCATTTATTTTTCTATAAGCTTTACAGGTGTCCTTTAAAATTATTCAAAATATTTTTAATGCATATTATGAATTAAAATATCTCTTTACTCTTTTCGTGAGTTTAAAAAAAAAAACCCACTCTCATTACATTTTGATTTTTTTTTTCAAAATGTATCATTCATTTTTTTCTTTTCAAGTTTAATTTTTTTAAAGTTTATTTTACATTATTGTATAAAATTACCTATCGATTATTTCAAATCATTCTTAACTGGTGAAATTACCTAGAAATTTGCTGATGAGATTAATCAATATGCAAATGCTAAAATTGGGGGGGGGGGAGAATAGGTCAGTTTGGGGAATTCAGACTAATATTATAATAAAAGAGATGCATTTTTAATAAAATGTTACATGTAAGAATATTATCACTTCTGCATTTGAAAATGCACAAAAAATATAGTCATAAAACCTTAGTACTATATATTCTTATTAAATTCATGTAAACATTGGAAACTGGATATATTTATTGTTTAGAAAATCACTTTTAATATTTAAATTGATGGTGGATTTTCAACTTTCAAATGCCTACAAAGAGTAGTATCCATATTTTTTTAATGCTGATACCAATATCTTTTGTACACAATCCTCTCAAATATTACAGCAGTTTCATTACTGAAAAATTAGTCAGACCTACTGCTTCAATAAATAAAAAAAATGTTTTACAATCATATAAAACTTAAACTAATCAAATCCTCAAATTTCAGCATACCATATTTTATGTGATCTATATTTTATAAATATTCTTTTGGTAGATGAAATAATTTGAAATTTTATTTCAAATTAAATTTTAAGAAATTCCAAAACTTACAGAAGATGAAATCATGTCACATTAAAGATATATAGGGTTATTAACTTTTAAAAAATGTGATATTGCTTCACACTTAAAATTTAGCCATAAGAAGTTGCAAAGGAGCAATAATCAATATAGAAACTAAATATATTTATAAGTGATGTAGTAAATATATGAGGGGTGATACCTTCCCCCCTCCATAATGGCTTTAAATCTACCTTCCTTACAAAAAAAAAAAAAGTTTACAAGAGTACTGTTGGGGATTAAGAAATACAATTTATATATTTGAACCTATTATATAAAGCATTCATTTTTACCTTTATAAAATGATATATTTAAAGTTCATTAATCAAATGCTGGATCAAATATATATTTCAAGACAAAAGTGTTCAAAACAATCCGTCAATTTATAGAAGATTAGAAAGAATAGGAATGGTTATTTTCAAATTATTCATTGAAGTTATACAAGAAAGAGTAAAGATTGCAGAATATTTTAAATTCAGACTCAAAGGGAGGAATTGAGATATTTTTCTGCTATTTGTGTTAATAGACCTTGCAGATAGATTAATGCTTCAGCAGTTATCACACCATGCAAGAAAATAAAACTATCAATATTTATGTGTATTAAATTACATATATTTTCATAAGGATTAATTAAATTCAATAAAATGTTAGTCTAAAGTTTTTTTTAAATTTTTTATTTATATATCTATTATTTCTTTACTACATGCACCAGTACCTCCCATTTTATATTTGTTTCCGGGCTGTTTAAATTTAAACTTAGGCTTATAAGACAGTACGATGTTATGATTTAGTGATTATTTCTTATTCTTTTCTAAAAGAGTGGTAATATATAGTACATTGGCTAATGTTTCTCAATTTCATTAATCTCCATTGTATACATAAAATATTTTAAATAAGGTTATACATACCTAACTTGTTTTTCAACCTTTTTTTTTTGCATTATATTATAATTATGGATTTTAATAAAATAATTAGTTGATCAATATATTTATTTATATTTTAATTTATAATTTAAACTTAATCATTTCTTTATACTTTACAGTTTCATGACTCAGAAAGTGCTAAAAAAGCTTTAGATCAATTAAATGGCTTTGAACTTGCTGGGAGACCTATGAAAGTTGGAACAGTCACTGATCGCACTGATCTTGTTCAAGGTCCATCCTTTTTAGACACAGAGGAAATGGACAGAGCAGGAATAGATCTTGGTGCTACTGGTCGCTTACAGCTAATGGCAAAGTTAGCTGAAGGTAAGCATGGGAGGCCTTTTTATTTGTTTTTCTATAAATTTAATTTTCTTAGTAATAAAATACTGTAGAAAAATTGATCTTTTAAAAGCATATTCTATATAATTGTAGGAATTGTTTTCAGTATGAAGTCATGGTTTTAAATTACTCTTGTCAATATTAATATAATGTTTGAAATCCATAAATATTAATTGTGTAAATTTATTTCAAAAGCGTATTTTTAAGCATTATTATTCGTATTTTTTGAAGTAACAGTTGTTGCATCCAGGAAATAAAATAATTATTCGGATTTTTTTATAATTCTTCAGATTTTTTGCCTTGAGAAGCTATTAGTTAATATTTAAACTAACAATTCCTATTTTGGTTTCTGATGTTGTTTTTGAAAAGTTTTAAATTATCTTTTAAAACATTTATTTGTGAATGCTGTATGACTTGAATTTAAGCTAAGAAATGTCTGTGTAAAACAAAGTGAGAATACTAAAATAAGTATGTGTTTTTCACCCAGTTAAATAGCTATGAATGATTCCAAAAAGAAGTTGCCATTGATGCAACTTATTTTGTTTTTACTTATATTGAGATATTAGCCATTATATTGTAGAATTCCAAACATCTGAATTGGCAACTAGGCCAATGCAGATATGCAAAAATTTGAATAACTTGATAAAGCTCTTAAAAAAATGTCAGGAACAAAATAAATAACACACTTAAGTTATAGAAAACCATAAATAATGTAAGATTCATATAAAAAATAAACTATACATTAAATTATATATAAAATTTCATTCTATATATTTATAATATAATTTTCAAAAATTGTAGAATATACTTGAAATTTTATCAGCAATGTTTTCCTATAACACATGATTTTAAGACTGGGTATTGGACTATGAGTTAATATATTTTTTATATCTTCTGGTTTTAAGTATAATGTTTTAACTATAGGAACTGGTTTTGAATTGCCCCAGGCTGCAGTTAAAGCTCTTCAACTCACTTCTCAATCAAATACTTCATCCACCTCCACAAGTCAACCAGCTTCTGTTGCTACTCAGTGTTTTGTATTATCAAACATGTTTGATCCAGCCAAGTAAGTATAAACTTCATCCTTTTAAATAATTCCTTTCTCTCTTCTTTTTAAACATTATCCAATTGCAGATACTTCATGCATGATTTCATTGATGAATTAGATTTTATTATAATAGTCAATCAAAGACTTCGTTATAACAAATTATATATATACTAATAAATTCTTTTAACTATGCATTTTAAAAATTAACATTCTTTTTATTTTGAAATTTTTAAAAATATGATTTTGTTTTCCTCTATTATTGAATATATTTTTAAAAAAAATATGTTATTATATCAGCATTTTATATTTTATCTTTGATAAAAAAGAGCATTATAAATAATTGCCTTTATCATTCATTTTGAATTCAGTATTTGCAAATCTAGATAATTGTATATTTCCATTTTAACTATTTACATAATCTGAAATTATTTTTAAAAGGTGTATTTAATTCATTCATAAAATACATCAATTCTAATTGCTATTTAACATATCTTCCTGTGCCCATATACTTGTTTGCTACCCCACAAGTTCTATATCAGATAAATAAATTTACTTATAGATAATTTATTGTCTGCATCTATGTAAGAAACTTTTTAGATTCTTTTCCCTATCTGTAATAATAATAGACTAAAACATGTTTCAAGTTATTGTTTGTAATAAATATAACTCTTGAGAGTCTTAAAAATTGTGCATAAGATTTTCAAACATAATTATCAATATGAATGAATGCTAGAACCTTTCAAATAATTAATCCTCTTGTTTCAAATATAAGGTAATGATAATGTATATTGGTTCTCCTTTTTACAAAAATGTTTTACGCTTATTTACTAATGTAATACAGGAGTAACAGATTTCATATTAAATTGGACTTAATATTATATAATTTTCACTAAAATTAAGAAATGTTTTATTTCTTCTAGGGAAGTTGGACCTAATTGGGATGAAGAGATAAGAAATGATGTTATTGATGAATGCAGAAATCATGGCGGGGCTCTTCATGTTTATGTAGATAAAAACTCATCTGACGGAAATGTGTATGTTAAATGTCCCAACCTTACTGTTGCTGCAGCAACTGTTACTGCTCTGCATGGAAGATATTTTGCAGGTAAGTTGAATAACTTAATACAGCTTTAAATAAAGAAAATAACAGATGAAATACAAATGCTGTTTTTTGAATAAAAAATGTCATTTAACATTGAAATTAACTTTGTAATAATTTTTTCCCCTTTGAAAGGTGAAAAACATTAAATGTATGCTTTGTAAAAGCATTTCTTCACTAGAAAGAAATTATATATAAAACTAATTTCAATTGTAATAATTAGCTCTTAGTAACTTCTAAAATGTTATTTCCTGATCCCTTCCTTCCACTTTTCCTATTTAATAAATCAAATAAAATATTATAAAGATAATGTGCAGTTGAGTCCATGTACCCTGTGGATGGATAATAAATCCCTTGTATAAATAGATTATTTAAAAAAATTAAACAAAAAACCTGCTTTCCTTATCTAAAGTTAATATGTATAAAAATTACTCTCGGAAATCTACACATGTGTAATTTATAAAAATATCATAGTATATAAGACCCCAGAGAAATGTTTTATTCCCAATTTTATGCCTTCTTGTGCTTAATTAAAAGTCAACATGTTTTCTCCATGATTTTGCCACAATTCTGCAACCTCATTACATTGCATATATATAAATGACGAAGTAACAATTTCATCATAAAAATAAAAATTATGTATCAAGAAGGCATTTCTGGTATATATCTTTCTTGCAATCTATGAATTTATGATGGAGGGAAATGTTATGCTGATTGTTATTTGAATACAAATGTTTTAAGAAATTTATTATTTCCATTCTCTACCTATCCCCTTTTAGAAGGAAAAAGCTTAAACAATTTTAGATGTATGATCCTCTAATCCATTTAGATTATAAGAAATATACCATGAAATTGTTACATTTAAATGCATATGATTCACCATTAATTTAATTTTTCTATATTACTCTTTTAGGAAGAGTGATAGTAGCTGCATATGTACCAGTTATAAACTATCACATGCTGTTTCCAGATTCAGCAAATCTTGTGACTGTATTGTAAAATACAAAATTTACTAATTTTTATTAAGTGAATGGAATTTGTCATCCATACACTATTGTAAATGTTAGAAAATTGTATAAATGTGGCATCAAATGATGTATCAAACATTTTCTCGCAATTAAAATTTTTCTGTAGTATTTTATGGATTGCTCTTCTCTTTTATAAAAATTACACATGAAACTCATATATAACTTCTGTTTTTATATAATATTCATGCATAGAAATTTTAACAATAATGTAGAATGCCAAATATTTAAATAACAAAAAATATTTTTATTCAGTAATAAAATAAATTCATTTTTTAATAACAAATCTCAAGTAAATAACATTTTTTACAAACAAAAATTAAACTTTGAATGCTTGCAATCCTGTTATGGCTCTTCCCAGAATTAAAGCATGTACATCATGAGTGCCTAAAAAATAAAATCCATTTAAAAACTTGAAGTCCATCTTCATTTTTTTTGCACAGAAAATTTAAATAAATTGATAGCAGTAGGATATATACTTCTGCAGCCATATTAAAATATTATTATATGCTACATAAGTTCTCATATGTTTTTGAAACAGATTTGAAAACATTTTTTTTTCATTGTTTAAAATATATTCTGTAATGCTGATATTTGAATATTTTTCCCCTTAATTGAAAAAATGTAGGGTCCCAAATAAGATAAGGATTTTTAATGAAACCATTAAAAGAAGTAATAAAGATACTGGAAATATGTGACAATTTTCCATGCAGTTAATTTCGTCTTGAGGACTTAGCAACATAGAATGTTATTTGTTTCTAACAATTTTTCAACCAAGTACTTGATAGCTTGAATAATCATAGTAGTCACTCCAGTTATGTTCCATGCACTTATTTATACTAAAGAGCAGAATTTCTCCATTGATTTCAAAATATGGCATAAAATATTAACAAACAATAAGCTAATATTAAATACAAGATATGCTGTGTTCAAGGTAGACATTTTTAATAATGAGTTTGTAATTGGTGTTACTAACATGATTTTATAGATGATCATTTGATGCATGACAGCCATCTAGCACATGTTATATCACAATCAATCTGCCAATCACAAAGGTTTAATATATGAATGCTTTTACAAGAGTGTGCCAAAGATTATTATATAAAAGGAATAGTTGCAATTGAGCGAGAAACTGCTTGAATTCTGAATACTTATACACTTTCATATTAAAATACTTGTTACTTCTGATGCTAACTAGTTTGTTGGAAGCAATAAAAAAATAATTTCAAATAAATTGGATGTAATTAATTTGACGATTCCATCAAATTGTCAGATATTAAGGTAGTGTTATTTTAATTGTCTTAATTAAAGTTTGTTTATTATGTACACAAACTTTTCTAATGGGAGCCAGTCAGAATATTATAGCACAATTTAAAAATATAAATATCTGCCTGATAATGCCAAATTTAGTATGTCAACACAAACCACTCGTCTTTATTATCAGTAGAAGTAATAAAAGATACAAATAATAATAATCAAATCGAGTCATGTTCCATATATTTATTTCTAAAATACACAAAGCAGAATTCCTTCCAAATATAATTTACTTTTCACTTATTTCAAAATAATGTATGAAATATTAATAAACAGCAAGCTGTTTTCAAAGTAGACATTTTTTATGATGCTTAGTCCTTATCTTAATTTTAAAAAACTAAGATAATATTTATCATATAATAATCTACTGATAATTGTATTGCGGATTAATGGATTAATATATGCATCATTTTGTAAAAAGAAGCCATAGTTTATTTAAATGAATACTGTATATTTTCAAATACAGGATGAAAAAAATATACATATATTTTTAAATCAGCATAATTTGGTATTAAAATGAACACTTAACTGAAGTTATCTATTATAACCAGTTAGCTTGGTATGATGAAATATTTCATTATACTTGAAGCATTATCACAATGGGCATGATGAAATTTTTCGCCATAGAAATTTGCCATAATATTGAGAATGCAAAAAGGTCCCCATTGTGAAACAAGCTTAACAAAATTTTATTCCATGGTTAACTGGTTAAATTATGGAGATGATATTTTTTCTTGAGTATATAATTACATTTTGTATAAATTAAAATAGTTTGTTTTCAAGAATTTTCTCTGAACTAATATAAAATAAATATTTAAACAATAAATGGAACAAATATTTTTTGTTCCAATATCTTTTTCAGTTGTTTTTAATGATTTAATTTTAACACTCAAAATATTGACTACTTTGGAACAATAATGTAATTTTGAATTATGATGACTAAAGTGGCTTTTGAACAACATCCATATGCAAAAATTTTATGCCATACTAACATGAAATGCTTTACCTATAACAGCAAGTCTTATATGCATTAGGTTCAATATACAGTATTAGCTTTTAATGGAATTGGACTTTTAACCATCATCCACCAGCCAAAAGGCTAAGATCAGCCATTCCTCAGTGTTAAAGTGGGAAAAAATAGATTTATGAGTGCTTGTCCTTAATTTAATCTATGAATAATCATGAATTCATACCTTCATATGTATTTACAGCTTCCAAATTCATGCAGTGGCGAATAATATGATATTCATCAGAAATACCATTTCCACCCAACATATCTCTCGCAGTTCGAGCAATATCTAAAGCTTTGCCACATGAGTTTCTTTTAACTAGAGAAATCATCTCGGGATTTGCTCTATAAGAAGAAAAAAAGTTGACTTTTTCATGGAACAAATTTAAAATACACCTGCCTTTAATATTTCATGTTCTAATAAGTATGATAAATTATTTAAAATAAAAACAAAAAAAAAGTAGAATTTTATGCTTATGACTTAAAATCTTAAAATAACTTAAGCCTAATATTTGCACAAAAATATTCCAGTTATCTAACAAAGTAATTTTTCTAATACATGACAGTATTATTTTAAAAAATTATTTCATAAAATCTTTAAAATGACTAAAGAAATTCCTTAAGATAAAATCTTTTCAGATCTATCTTTGATTTCTTCAAGCATTTAAAGATGAGTTCTTTAAGAAAAAATTAAAGATACGTTCTCAAAGAAACAATTAAAGAGAAATTATTTTTTATCCACTTTAAGGATCAAGATTATCCGTTCAACATAAGGAGAAAATAGTCTTAGACACTTATTTCTTTGGAACAATCAATTAGAAGAAAAATTTTTATAAATCAAAAACCATTTTTTCCAACTTACTTTCCCTCATCCTTTAGTCTTCCAACCTGTAAACAAGCTTGTAAACCTATTGATATCTCTGTAATCATATCAGCCAATTTCTTTTGGATCAACTGATTCTTTGCAAGTGGATTACCAAATTGCTTTCTACAGGAAAAAGGAAATTTATTTTTTTAGAAGCTGACAATAATTGTTTTTTCAATGACAATTTTATCATTTTAAGATCAACAATTCTAATTTTTTAAAAAAGGATAATTTTGATAAGATAAAATTTGTCATACACTCTAAGAATTTATTCTAAATAAAATACATAAAAGGTTTTGAAATCAAATAGATTCACTTTTTTTATTTAGAGATACTGAAAGTTTGCATTTAACAGCAACAAATCTATACGCAACACAAATTGAAGCAATAGAATATTTAAAACCGGCACGTTACATTTATTCATAATTAAGTAAAATGAATAGTTATATTTAATCTAGGAGTTAAAAAAAATGAATCAATCTGTTTTTATTTATATTTGTTTACAAAAGTGATGAAGTAATATTTAATAACAAATTCACAAAGTTATCTCAAAATAACTTATTAATGACATATGTATTTCCCAATAATTTCATCTGGTAATTAAACAAAAATTTTGGTATACAATTTAAATTACTAACACATACTACTAAAGTAATTTACATAAAGATAAAACAAGAAGTTAGAAGGAGCTAAATGTTATTCTCTTGATTTAATTTGGGAATAAGTTAACAACAATTACTCATCTCGTTCAAATCATTATAATTTCACTCTGCATCAAAGATATGGAAACTATTTTCACTAAATTGCATGGAAAAATGAATCCGTGTATCAAAAGTGTAAAATGTTGAAATGCACCTTCAAGGAAGTGAATAACTGTTGCAAACATATACTGCTAAACTAAATTCTGAAAGTAAAATTTCAGAAGTTATATCAAATACCTCTTTATCAAACTATCTTTCAGCTATCAAATACAGTTTTTCTAATTAGCTAAACACTGTCAGATTGCATTGTTGGGAAAAATGGATGCCAAAGATGGTTATTTTGGAAAAGCCTAGATCTCAATTTAAAAATGGAATTACTTTTATCAGAATGGTATTACATAATATTAGTTAAAATAAATGTTAAGAAAAGCAGCAAATTAAGAAAATTGCGATCAAAAGTTAACCATTAAAAGTGTTATGCAATATATTTTAACGTGTGAACAAAAACTTGAAAGGAATAATGAGTAACACTATAAACTAACCTGTCTAAAACATAATTTCTGGCTGTTTCAAAGCAGAATTCAGCTGCTCCTAAAGCTCCCCACGATATACCAAATCTTGCATTATTTAAACAACCAAATGGACCCTATAAAACACACAACTGAATTTCACAACACAATAAATTGGAATTTGACCTTATATTTATCGAATTATTTGATTACCTTCTTATTTACATCATGAGTTCTAATGCAACATGATCCCAAGACATAGAGGTGGGGGCTCTTTAAATTGATTAACAATTAAATATTTAACTCCTATATTCAGCTTATTTCTACTGTTTCATGTAGAAGATAAGTTTTTTCATATTCTTTTGAATATTGCCAAAAAAAAAATTGTCCTATTATGAATGTAACAGCATGATTTGAATGATACTCTTAAGTATAACAAACATAAAAAAGATTAAGCAGAATATAATTAAAAGGAGAACATTAATTTTTTATTTAATTTATTAAAATAAAAAACACTTTTAAATATTTGTAATATATATACATATAATTTCTAAAATATAGCAAAAATGATATACACAAATACACGCACCATAAATATAGTGATAATGTATACGGTGCATCCAATCAAATAACAAAATACCATTAAATAAAGATGTAGTAATTTTAAAACAATTGTTTGTACCTTATTTCAAATGCTACAAGATTACAAACAAATAAGTAAATAAAGTTATGCTAAAAGTTAGCTGATATGCTTTATATATAATTTACAGAAATAAATCCTTTAAGTTAGTATTTTAATTCAAAAGTAGAACATCTGTATCATTAGTATTTCATAACAGATAAGGTATTAATGAAATATATATATATATATATATATATATATATAT
>JAOUZG010002851.1:12827703-12869219 GCA_026289955.1 Argiope argentata
ATATAACATTAATATTTAGAAAAAATACAATAAAATAATATCTAAAAAAGTCTAAAAACAATTAATTATAAGAAAACTACCTTCTTTTAAAGGATAATGCACTTCACATATCTTAAAGAAAGAAAGAGATGAATGATTGTCAGATTTAAACAAAATATCAGAGTGTAGAAGGATATTAAAAAGTCTGACAAAAATCACTTTTAATATGTGCTAAATTGTTCTGAATAAATTCTGATTTTTTTGCAGATAAAAATGTATTTTCTTATGATAACTTCTATTTTGGAGACACCTTAAGCTCAAACCTCCACCCCCCTTTCCCAAATAAAATGATCTCAAACTTTTATTTTCTTCTCTTTAAATATCAATTTTCAATAAATTTTACATCAGAACAGTCAGAAATGGGGGGGATCTCAGAATCCCCCTTTTCTATAACAAATCAGTTCATAGTAAGCATGGAATTACCACACTACCAATTATAAGCAACACTTCCATTATAAATTTTCTTCATTTTTATTATGGAAGCGGGGTGATTGGGGGGGGGGAGAAACGGCTCTTAACAATACATGCTTTTTTTTCTTGCCTTTTCAATATAAATATTAATATAACATGAGAGAAAAAATATTTTAATTAATTTTTCATCTATCATTTAAAATTTATGTGTTAAAATATAGTTACATTTTATGTGAACTTATTAGGTAAAATTACTGTAGTTCTTTATAAAAATTTTAAAACTACATGCTGTAAACTCATATTCAGTAACTATTCTGAATGAATTCAAAAGATTTAAGTATATTTAACCTGCAATCCTTGCACATTAGGAAGCAAATTTTCTTCAGGAACAATCACATCCTCCATTACTATCATTCCAGTGGTAGAAGCCCGTAGAGAAAATTTACCCTGAATTTTTGGTGCTGATAATCCCTTCATACCTTTCTCCAAAATAAATCCTCTCACTTTTCCATCTAATTTGGCCCAAATAATAAACACATCTGCAATTGGTGAGTTTGTAATCCTAAAGAGTAACAGGGAAAAAAATTGAACATAGGAATGAAGATTAAGAATGTCTTTATGTAATCTTTCAATAATTATAATTATAATATGAGCACATCACACAAATATCTAAGTACAAAATCTTATTTATCTAGCAATTAATAATAATAATAAAAATTCCTGTCCCTATTTTCAATAATAGATATATTAAGTATTTCAACAACAAATATTTAATGGTAATTTCATATCTTCTTTTCGTATTGACAAATGCTCTCTATATATGTCACTGAACTGCAATTACAATCCACGATGGATAAATATTCATGTTTCACACCTCACATTTTGGCAGTGGTAAATTTGTCACCAAGCTTCTCTTAACAACAACTCTAATAAGTTGATAGATTTTGAATACCTAGCCAATGTAGTTTTGACAGATATATAAAATAAATTATCTTTATACTGCTGCTTCCTTCTTTAACTAATATACACATTTTAGTTAATTAGCACATATATCCCCTCAATTTTGCATTGCATTTTGATCTCTCTTCACATTAGCCTATTATAGCATAAGGGATGGGGAAAATATTTTTCTTTAAGATGGTTTGCTTTGCTATGATTTTATCCCTAGATGACTGATTTATTTTTCTTTTGTTATTCTGTTATTTATATGTATTTGAAATACTTTCAAATAAATTTAAAAAATGAAAATTTTGAATTTTATTTTTAAAAAATTAAATGTTAAAGGGAGCATTTATGGCACATTTAAAATCAATTGTAAAGAATTATTAAAAGTGATATGCTAAGATATTTAAGAATCAAATCAGAAAAGTAATAGCTTACAACATATATGACATAAGTCTGATAATTCATACCAAGTTTTTGAACCATTAAGTGTAAATGTTTTGTTCTGCGAATTATAAACAGCATTTGTCTCCATTCCACCTGGATCGCTGCCATGATCTGGTTCTGTGAGGCCAAAACAACCAATCAGTTCCCCTTTTGCTAAAAAAAAAAAATAAAAACATGTATTAAAATATTGAGGAAAAGACAAAGAAAAATAAGAAAGAAACTATGTATAAACATAAACGAGAGTATCAGAATGAAAAACTTAAACAAAAATGTGATCATATGTAAATGTATAGTACAATATTGAATTATCAAAAGAATAACAGGATTTTTTCAAAATCTATAAAGTAAAGATAAATTTAGTCCATATTTCAAAAGAGAATTTTTTTAAATGCAATCTGATGTGTCTGAAAAGGGTAAAAGATGGAATAAATTTAGGAGTTAACCATATAAAGAATTATAAAATGTAATAAAAACTAAAATAGGTTTTTTTTAAATTAAAATATATAAATGAAATGTAATATTTTATTTGATTTCATAATTATCTTACATTTATGTTAAAAAGATATTCTAAAATAAATCTAACCTAATTTGGGCAAATATTTTTCTTTTTGCTGTTCATTTCCATAAGCGTATATCGGATACATCACCAAAGAAGACTGTACACTCATTGCTGAACGATAACTGCTATCAACCCTGAAAATATAAGAGAGAAAAAAGGGGACTCAGCTTAAGTACAAAGCTTTTAAATATGAAAGAATCAGCTTTGTTATATTTCAGTATTAGAATACATGACATTCAATACAGTATAAATATATCAAATTAACAATACAAAGAAAAAATATTATAGTTAAGTTCTTATTTCATGAAAATTTGAGAAATGAAGTGCCACTTTATGGATGAGTCAGGGTTTTTGTTCCAGAAGGGATGACATAAGGCTGTAAATGTAATTAACGACTGGTAAATCAAAAAGATCAAAGATGTGATAGCCTTGGGAGGCAGGTATTTGTTTGGCTATAATACTTGCCATCAGATTACAGTGCAAAATTACTATATCTCAACTAATATAACCTTTATACAACTTAATCATATTATGTTATGTAATTAAGCATGGAAATTTTAGGTAATTCCTGATTTAAAAATTATATATATTGAATATAGCATTTAAGTTTCTTATATTTTGTTAAATTTAACTACTCAATGACTATAGAAAATTATTACAAAATCACAAATACAATAACAAATATAGGTAAAGCCTTCTATAGTTTTAAGATGTTAGATAGAATTTTAACACTTGTCTATAGATTTTATGTGTCAGCAATCAAATATTAATTCAAAAAACATAATACTGAGCTTTAATCAAAAATCCATCAGCATATTTTTACTATATGGTATTAATTTAAAAAAAAAAAGGACATTTTAGGAAAACAATATAATTTTGTTTGCTTGATTCTATTTTGAAGCTATGAGAAGATTATTTTTTGGATAGACCTCATAATTTAATTTTAGAACATGAATAAATATATAAGGGTTATACATGAATTAGTATCTCATGTATCTAACTTCCACTCCAGCCAATATGAGGATATTTGATTTTCCGAAATAGATTCAAACCAGCTCTTTAACAGGATCAAGTATGAAACTAAAATTCTCCAACAGCAATATTTCATGCAGACTTAATTAACATAAACAAAAATAGATTTAACTCATATCTTTAAGTTCATTTAAGCAATTAATAAATTATTAAATAGTGAAACAGTATCTAACAGCACTGCTTCACTGTTGAATGCTACATCTAATATTAGCATTCAATATTAGATGTAAATGATTAAATATTTTCAATATATGTGGGAATAAATATAAATCAAATTGTACAATTAAATGCGAAGAAAGCTACAAATTATTTATCTATTTAGATATATTAATCTTAATAATTTTCCATAAATTAAAACTCCATCATTCTGAAACAGAGTTATGGTATGAGTAGTAAAATATATAATTTTCCTATTGGATATTTTCATTTTATTTTCACACACAAAATAAATAAATAAAAACATGTATGACATATGTGACAGTGCAATATTCTAGATAATATGATTGGTATAAAAATCTACTGATGACTCATATTGCAACAATTTAGAATACCTGTTATTTTTTGAATAATAATAAGTAAAATGTTAGTTATGAATTAGGATTTTAAATTTTTAGATAAAAGAATTTTTTTAAAGAACAGTCATCATAAGATTTTTTTCCCCTATACAATTCATTATAATATATTTACTGTAAAATGGGACAATGGGAACCAAATCTTTTTGAGAATCGAAATCTCATTCCCCTTAAATATTTAAAACTCAATAAATATTTGAATGGGGGGTATGTAACGACTTCCAATCATATAATGTCAAATTATACTATAATCATACACCCACTTTTTTACCACAGAATTTACATAAATACTGAATAAACAGTTTTTTTTTGCTCTTTTTTTTTTTTTTTTTTTTTGCTCTAAACTAGTTATTAAAAAATTCTACAACAAAAAAAATTGGACAAAAAGCATTACCTTTCACATTCTCTTGCAATTAATCCATAAGCAACTGATGATACTCCAGCACAACCATACCCTTTAATAGTTGGTCCAAGAACACCAACAGCACCCATTTCTTTCATTATTTCTTTGTCAAAGACTTTTAAAAAAAATTATAATTATAATTTGGCAACTTTATAAATTATTATGCCTCAAACAGTCAAAGAAATGTCTTTTACGATAAAATTAGCTTTTAATAAAAAATTTAAAGTTTGTTCACCAGGCATATACCTAGCGCTTTATTCTAAGTTATGTAATGCTTGGATGAAATAATATTATAATTGAATCTTTCTAAATTATTTCTGTTTATTTATGCAAGTCCATAATTTTTTCAAAAATATATGTAGTATACTGTATTTATTTACATTAAAAATAAAGATCAATTATAAGGCATTTTAATATAGAAAATTGATATTGTAGTTTTTATATTCAACAAGCCTTTGTTTCTTAAGTTTCAAATAATCAATTTTTTCTCATTAAAAGGATGATTCTTAGTTCCTAATTTTTTCTTCATTAAGAAAATAGCAGACATTGATTGATTAAATAAAGGCTCAATAACTCACTTAAAACTAAACATTTCCCAGCAAATGTATTTTTTGATTTTAGTGCAATTTAAAGTGATTTTATCTATGAATATAATAATCTGCATGGAATCTGAATTAAATTCTCAAAGCTTAAAATACTATACAGATTCCATGCAGATCCATTATACATGAGAGAAAATATTCAATTTAAGATTGTTCTCTATCAAAATTAAACCATACAAAGATTTAAAATTAAGTGTCACAAAAAGATAAATTTGTGAGATAAAAGAAAATAAAATAAAATTACATACATTTTTCTTTGACACTAAAATCAATGTATAATCAGTTATATAGTATTATTTAGATAGAAATGCATATACATGTTCAAGATTAAATATTAACAAATTTATTCATTTTTCTATTTATAGTGCCTCATATTATATTTATATGTAAGTCTCAAAATCTAAAAGCAGCACCGTTGTCTTCTAAAGATAATACATTCAAATTAATCTTATAAAGTAATTTTTCACAGTTTCATAATTAATTCAAGAATCAAAATCAATTTAGAGAAATCAATTAGAAGAAAAAGAATGAAATTAGTATACTTATGAAATACTCCTAAAGAATTATAAGAATGATATGCTCTGTAGCTTTATTAGCAATTTCTGAAAATTACAGCCATAATCGCGATAAAGAAAATGTTGAGTCATATCTGATAAATTTTACATGAAGATCAGATAAAAATTTCATAAACTTAATTTATAAAAAGAAAATCACAAAAAGAGCCAAATTTCTCCTTAATAATCAATTGAAAAAGAAGGAAAGTTGGGGGAAATACCGGTTAACTCAATTATAATTATTGATAAAAAATGATTGTGGAAGTAGAATCTTATCAAAAAAATGGAACCAGCAATTCAGTTAGTTGAAACAGAGGTATAAAAACTAGACCATTTTTATGGTATATGTTCCCTTCCTCTTCAAATTTCCAGTAATACATTATTTTTTCAATAGCATTCACATTATACTAAGTTTCCCCCCTTCACCACACACAATATCCAAAACAATGTTTAAACCAAGCTGAATCCAAAAATATCGATCTAAAATTTCATTTAAATAAAAGCATTTTTAAAAAACTATTTCTTTAAATGCACTAAAAAAAAAGTAAAAAGTATTCTTATAGGAAAAATATCTTAAATATTAATAAACATATTTAGATTTATATTTCAAAGCATATGAAGCTAAATGATAATAAAATAATCCACCTCTTATAAATTGATAAGTGAATTAATTTTTTAAAATAAGAGAAGACAGTAAAAGAAATTTAAATATCTCTTTCATTCACACTCATTATCAGTAAAGTTGATAAAATGTTGCAGAATGCTTTTACTTTTTAATCCTGTGATCAGAATTAATTTAAAAAATGACATTAACAAATTAAGATTTTTTCACCAAGATGCACATTAGATCTGGCAATAAAATAATTTATGTCTCTTCTCAATCATTCATCACTATTTAAAATTGTTCCTGGTATTCACAAAATATTAATCTGATTTCATAACAAATGATGTAAAAATAATTACAATATCAACAAAAATGTTTCATTATACATTTTGATTAATTTCTATGAAAGGTTATTGTAATTAAATAAATAAAAGGTTACTTTCCCTCATTCAATTTCTTAGAAAACATAACTCGTAATTAATCAACTTTCAATTATTTTTAAATAATATTGCAAACTGAAATAGTACACTGTGTCTTAAAAGATCAGTTTGTAACATCTGAACAGTTAAGTCTTGGTAGATAGAATTTCAGTTTGATAGAAAGCAATTTGGCTCCTAAATTTATACTGAATAGGACTTCTGACAAAAAACAAAAATAATATTAGTTGATGATATATAACTAAAAAGAAGAAATATATTGTAAGAAGTTGGACAATACACTGAGGGAAAAGTTAATACTAGTTAAAAATGTTTTTCAAAAGAAAAAGAATATTATTTAGATCATCTACTAAAATACATTGAATAGTGTCAGCTATATCTTAATGATTTGTAAGGTGTCATAAAAGTGAAACAAAATATTCATTGAGAGTAGAACAAAATTTAAATGTACCCAAAGAATATCCAGATGTAATGTTACAGTTATTTTTGAAAGATTGGCTACAAAACCATAAGTAGATTGTATTCAAAAGATTGCAATAAAACCAAAATCATACAATAAAAAATGAAATATTTAATGTACAAAAGCAATTCTTCAATAAATTTTATTTAATAACATACAAAAATATCTATAGGTAAAAATTTTTAAACCAAGACATTAAAATATAAAAGAAAATCACAATTAATGCCCATCTTACCTTCATTTCTATTAGCCATCAATATTCTAGGCATCAATTTTTCTTGGCAGTATGATTTAAATTGCTCAGCGATCATAATTTCTTCTTCAGTCAATTTACTTTGCAGAGATAAAGCATCTTTCCAATCAAAAGTTACTGCAACAAACATCAATCCATGATTAAGTAAGTTTAAAATTTAGAATGAAAGAGAAAATAGATAAATAAACTTTATTCATGTTAAACTGAACTAAAAATGAATTTTAAATTTATTTTCTTCCAAGCACATCTATTTTTTTCACATATTTTTAGAAACAACAGCTGTTAATAAGAACACAGATCTATATAAAAATATTTAACAAAAGAAAATACACAATCTTTTCAACCAAATCCTTCTAAATAGCGTGGAATTAAGACATTCATTTCCACAATAAGAAAATTAATAATTATCTACTACTTTTAATTTATTCTGCCACAAATTATTAAGTACAGACGGATTTTGACAATGGCTAAGTTATTTCAAAAAGTAATTTGACATTTGTACAAGAAATATTGACATGTCAAAATGCAATAAGAATAAAATAAGAATATTTTTATGTAAGAGGTATGATACGTTTTTTCAACGGTATAAATAATCCTATAAAAGTCTTTGCATATCAATAAATTCAGAAAAATAGTCAAAACATCATAAAACAGATTTGTAACAAAGTTGATTAAAACAAGGTGCCTTACCCTTGCTACCAGAAGATAAACTTCTTAAATTCAAATAAAGGGGATTGAAAGAAGAAAATTTGACAATATTTCGAAGAGACAGTAATGGATTCAAAGAAGCCATCTTAAAATTTACTTTTACTCTAAAAATCTATAATGAGAAAAGAGCTATAACGAAATTACATAACACGAATTTAATAACGTCTCATGTTGTTTACAAAAAGCAGATGGGAGCGCTCGCTGATGAGGATGTAGAAACAGGATTAACGCTGGTTCGACCATGAGCAGTGGTAAAATTTTTGGCGAATTCACGCAGCGATAAAACATGTGAAAATGCAACCCTTCAATTATTTTCTGTTTCGTTTTAAAAAAATCTTGTTAATTTTTAGTACATTTAGGACAGCCTTATACTGTATAATTAGATATAGAACTAATTTATTAATTATGACTATTTATTGCGGTATCTTCAGAATATTTTTTAGTTCAGTATTTCAATCTATTAACCTTGAAATAAAAATAGAAGCTTAACATTAAATTTAAGTATTACTACAAAATAAAATCATGTTTTTTTAATCATTAGAAACTATTCAAATTTTAAAATACGATAAAAGAAAGTTAAATTCTTCTGAATACAGATATTCTTAAAATAATCCCAATTATCATGAACTTGTAATGACATTAATTTTAGACATGATTCATGCTTGAAACTCATAAAGAAATTCTTTCAAGAATTAGATGAAAAGCAATTTTTATAGCATTCCGTCAATCATTTCGTATATTTTTAATGATTATACCTTTATAAGGTAACATGACGAAAATTAAGGAGAATCTGGCATTGACTATTTTAATCTCTACTTGTTTTCTTCAACCAATATGCCGGATATTGGGGCGACTGAAACTGCGCAGGACTTGGAATTTGTACTAGTGATTTCTAATGAGTTTGATTATCTCCAATGGGAAAACTTTGTTTGAAAAGTGTTCTCTCATTTTTGTAATTTATGAATTTCACCAAAAAATAAAGCTTTTCAAACGTTAAACCACATTAAATTTATTTTATCTTGACGTGGCATTCGACTTATACCGAATATCAGTAATGTCTCGTCATGAAGGTGAGTGGAATTTGTTCTGAACATTTTAAGGATAATGTCATGCATGAGATATTTGTTGTTAAATTTTGTGATTAATGCATCAGAAATGTTAAGCCTAGTATTTTTTGGAGTTCGAAATCCTTTTGTTTATCTTTCCTTTAATCGCAATGTATGCGAATACAGGTAATCGTTATTTGTTTTATTTGTAAATAATCGTACTTGGGCATACTATTATAAACCAAATTATTGATATGGACCTTGAAAAAGTTTAAAATAAACATAATCGTCTTTCAAGTACCAGATTTCGCTTAGTTTTAGTTTTAGAGTTTTTCACCTTATTTATAAAGTTTTTTTTCTTCCGATCCCCGTTCATAAATCTTTAATGGTGTTATATGTCTATTTGTAATTGTAGTTTTATATGATTTGTTGCAAATTAATAAATAATATAATGGTATATATGTATGCTACTTATAATGTAGTTTCGAATTAATAACTTTTATATTGATTTTATTCAAGAGTGATTTTTTTTTTCTGGACCGACCTGAGAATAATAGGGCTGAGAATATTAATAAGTTAAAGTTGTTAACTATTATAAAATGCCGCATATTTCGTATCTACTTCTGATAGCCGTCATTTGGGCGTATGTATTCATCTCGAAATATGGTAAATATTGGAAATATCTGATATGTGACCGTCGCCCTAGTTTCGAAATTTATCGGAAAATATTCATTGAATGTCTGTCCGTTACTTATGTTTACTTTCCTTATCAAAAGGGAATTACTGTTTCGTTATTATTTTTTACAAAATTTAGGCTTCGTTTTGTTTATCATTGACAGAGAGAAAGCTAGAGCTTGTTTCTATTTATACAACAGTTGGCTTTCTTTTTCTTCCATCTTATGACACAGCATATACTTCATTGTTCATTTTAAATGAAGCCAAGTAGTAAAATAATTAACTTCTTTAAATAAAATATTTATTCAAAAAGCTTTAATGATAGATCAATTTTTTAAACTTTTAATTGAAAAATGTATTAATTTCTTATCAGATAAAGCGGTTTTTTTAATGTCATATTTCTAAAATGGTTTTTTAAATAATTTTATTTAATTTTTGTGTGTTTTCTGTACTATAAACGAGTGAAATATTTAGAACATTTAAAAAAATGCTTTTCTATTAATAAAAAAATAAGTTTATCATGCTTTGTAGATTAATTAATTTTTATTCATTAAATCTTTTCTCTATGATATATAAATAACATTGAAATTATTTAATAATTGAGAATATTAAAATTGTTTGAAAAGTTTTAATTAATGTTACAATGCTGTTTATTGACATGTATTAATTTTTATATATATGTGGACATATTGTATGGATGTATTTATATGGTTTATATATTTTCAAAGTTTTATTTATTATTATAGGTACATTAATGTTAGAACTACTGTATATAATAATTTTTTTATAAACATATAATATGATTATACTTTGATTTGAGTGGGGAGCTGAATTTGCTTTTAATAAAAAAGAATGAAGTTTAAATCTGGTGTAAAAGTTTAATTTATTGTTGTATGAACTGAATTCTTAAATCATTTTTGTAGAGGTTTTATGTGAAAGTCTAACTTTTTATTTTTTATAATTAAAAATGTCACAATAAGCAGAAGGTTATCCTTCAAACTTGATATTGTTAATTTCTTGTTTGTACCATTCTTTTCTGATTTAAAGAATAATAATAAGCTTTTGCTTCTAAATCTAAACTAAATTTTATAAGTTTTTTTTAAAAAATTTATTTTTGATCAAAAACAGATGTTGAGATTAACACATTTTGTAAGTTGAAAATTCTGTTTGTTAGATGTTTCTGTGACTACTCAAGCGCAAAGTCTTTTTTTAAAAAAGAATTATTGTTTAGTACGAAGGTAATTTCATGGCCATGCAATTTACATCTATTTCCTTCTTTCTCGAAGATACTAACAATTTTTCCCCTTAATTTTCATTAAAAGAATGAAATTAGTCATATGAGCTTATGTATGGGGAATACATTTCATAAAATATATCAAATCATAATTTAATTTTTTTTATGAGTCTTAATTTAAGTCATGTTTATTATTTTTATTTTAAAGATGAAATGCTTAAACAGCTGATGTGTTGGATAAATAAATATCTAAAATGAAATGCGTTAATATTAATGAATACTTAGGACATATATGTTTTATCTCTATAATGTATATTTTTTCAAAATGTATTTTCTAGAATATTTAAGTCAAGAATTGTTTTTGTTTTGTTAGAGTTGTGTGACAGACTATAAAAATTGCGACTGGAAATGTTGAAATTCTGAAATTAATATTAACTGATGTGACAAGATATGGTCTTATTTTACTTAGGTTATATAAATGTTATTAAGAGTTTGTTATGTAGATGTATAAAGTTTTATACTATTGTTTGACATTTATAAATATATTACAGATAAGTTCCAATTATAAAGTAATACATTAGTGAATAATTTAAATAGTATAAAACTGACTTTTTTCCCATGCATGTTCTTTTGAGTGAAATGTTTTAAAGTCATTTTGGAGATGTGTAATTTATAACTTTTATAGTTTAAACATTTTTATCATATTTTATTTCTTGGGAGAATTTTTCTTTACTGTCAAATTATCTGTTAAAATATTTCTAATATATAGAAAAGTTGATACATGCTGAATATTTTTACTCTAATGTATACAGTTCAGTAAAAAAAATTATCTGCATTTTCAGACGGCCCTGTTAAACATTTCCTTTTTTATTTAAATGCTTCTTTATGACGTCTTATTGTTAACTGATCTTTAAAAAAAAGGCATTTCTGTAATTTTTTTTATTTGGAGAATATTAGTAATTACAGGTATTGTAATTTCTTCTTTCCTTTTTTAAAAATTGTCTTGTCAAAGTATAGAACTTTTTAAAATTCTTTTTAATTTCAAGGCAATTGTTTTTAAATTTTACTTTATTTTCTTAATAATTTTGTGATAACATAGAAAATAGTTATCTCTGGAATTTAATTGAAAAGATAATTTATTTGCTATTTTTCTTAATGCTATATTAGACTTAAGCAATCTCTAGGATTTCATATATTTTATACTTCTCCATGGAATTTGTTTGTATTTTTTTTTTTTTTTTGCTTTAGTTATCCATTGTCAAAGGCCGACAACTCTTGTCAGTCTTTTACATAATATATCTATATACATCTATCTGCATCTACAACAACCATTCACCAACACATCTATTTGTCACTAGTGTATGAAATATATTTATATAATCATCATATCTATTTAATTTTGAGATTGCTGTGCCATGTATCAGTTTTTTTCTTCCAATAAATTTCCATCTGATTTGTATGCTAACAAACTCTTTTTGTTGTGAATAAATTTTCTTTAATAAGTTCCAATTGTCAAAAATTAGTGTGAGAAATTCTAGGAGTCTTTATTTTATAATGATCTGTAAAAAAGTGTAGTACTTTTACATGAGAGTAGTTTACAAAGAATCTTCTTCTTCTTGCTGTATTGTGGAAGTAAAAAACAATTTGACCCATTAGACATATTAATAATAAAATAAAGTCTTTGTAGATAAACATAAAGACTGTTTTCAGATAGATTTACTGTATTGAAATCTTATTAGGGTTAAAAACTCTCTCCATGTCAGTAATCATGAATATAAATAATCCTAAAAACTTTTATTCTACCTGTAACTCTTATACAGAATTAATAAACATTAAAATTTTTTGGCTTATTTCACCAATGTCTTGTTTTATTTTTTTTTAATGAAGCTTTTCTATTTCATTGAAATATTTCAGTTAATGCCATTAATAAATTGTAGAAATACTCATAATATTTATTAATAAAAATAGGAAATTCTTCAGTTGAAAATTATTTACAAAAGGTTATTTTTATGTAATAATTAAAAACTGAGATTTAAGCGATTCCTTAAAATTTCATATTTTCTTTTAAAAAGAAAACTTAATTTAAAAAATATCAATGAAATATTATTAGTTTATGGTTAATTAATACCTACTATTCAGACTTATGTTATAGCATTTTTTTTTCATTTATTATTTAGTTACAGTAAGCGAAATGAAATATCACATATATTTAACTGTTTAACTGTTTGAATATATATAAATGAATTTAGGTATTTTAAATATTTGACTTTAGATTTTTAGAGTTTAGAGGTTTTAATATTTCATTTCTGCATCAATTTGTTTCTTTCTAAAATGATTCTTAATAAGTTTCCATTTTTCAGGTGTCAGCTGTGATTCTTGTTTGAAAGGCAATTTTAGAGGGAAAAGATACAAATGCCTTGTCTGTTACGATTATGATTTATGTGCTACTTGCTATGAAGCTGGTGCCTCTACAACCCGGCATAACGCTGACCATCCTATGCAATGTATTTTGACAAGATCAGATTTTGGTATGAATCTCCTGTATTTGCCATTCTATTTTAATGGGAGAAGATTCTCTAATCATTTAATTTATTTGATACAAATGTGTATGAAATTTAAAAGTGCGTTACTGTTCTATCTTGCATTGTAACTGATATTAATTTATTTTCACTTTAATATATTTTTGAGGAAATTTGTCATATTCTATATGAAATATATCTATATAGTCATTACATTTATTCTAAATTCAGTTTGTGTAAGCCTTTAAATATTATATAGTGAAATTACCAAAGTGTTAAACATGTGATTATTCCAGTGTGTAGTGAATATAAAATGTAAGAAAACTTTTTATCATTCTGATTGTTGAATTTGTTGAGTTGAATATTATTTTTATTGTGTTCATTATTTTTAAGAATTATGTATGAATTTTGTCTTGAGTATGAATAACAGCTATTTATCAAAGCAGATTTACTTATGTTTCCAAAAAGATTTTTTTCTTCTAAATTAAAAGCTAAAGAATTGTTTTCATATAATTAATATCCTTGCTTAACATAATTGATTTCAATTCCAAAAATGTTGCTTTCAAAGCTCATATTTGTGTAATACTCTAATGTTACAAGAGTTGTTTCTTTTTTTTCCCCCTTGAGAAAATTTTAGTATTTAATGTATATATATATTAATGGATTTCTTCTTTGCATGTAAGTGCGGATTGTACTAACTACAAAAATGGAATTTAATAAGGCCAACTTTAAAAAGATAATTGAATAAATTACAAAATTAAAGCATATTATATTCTTCACTGAACTTATTGCTGGTTATTTATTTATAATTTGATTATGTATATAAGCACTGCATTGCTCATATCTATGTTAATATGAGTTTCAAATTTAATTAACTGTATGATTTCCATGACTCATTTTGTTCAATTCCTTGATCAATGGTTAGCAAATTGATTGCTAGAAACTATACTATTTATTTTTAAACTTAATACAATGACTGCTGCTTAATATCATGGTTAAAATTATTATACACTCTATATTATAAAAATTCTATAACCCAAAAGATACATTTAATTGTATGCTAAAGTATTTAATGTGATCATTACATCATTGAATAGTCTGTTTTAAAGTAAAAGAACTGGCTGATTCTTTATTTTCAGCTAACCTTAACAATTGACATTTTTGAAGTTTCTTTTGCCTTTTTATAAGAAAATGTTTAGGAGTCATTAACTATACCTGATAGAAGTTTTTATCTGGACTTGAGTGGTTTGGATTGGTTAAAAAGAAACCATCTTTACTGCCAAATTTGGGTTTAAATTTTAACAGCCTTTAATTACTTTACCAATGATTTGAATTGTGAAAGCAAAATGTATACATAAAAATTTATTTGTTAAATATAAAACAGATACTCTAAACAATATGGAAGCCTACTTAAATTGAGTAATTATTATTCTTACTTAAATCTGTAATAAGTAAGAATAATAAATTATACTTTATTACATCCTTCATCATCACACAGCAAATAACAATAAAAAGAATTTCTAACTGTGTGTAAGTAAATCATCAAGATGTGATTACAAGTAATATTTTATTAATATTTTAATTATTATTTTGAAAATAAATTATATTAGCCTTGAAATAAGTCTTTTTATTATTTTCACTTGATGTGATATAAAAGTAGTTGAACTTAATCAATTTGTCTATTGTTATCAGAGTTACTGCGATCAAAAATCTTAAATTTGAATGTGATCACATATAAGGGGCAAGTTGCTGGTGTAGTTGTTTTTTATCATTTAGATAAATGTGAATGGACTTTTTTTATTAAATAAAATATAATAAAATATCATATATTCTTTAATAAATTTAAAATTGTGGAATAAAAACAAAACAAAAAAAATTGGCATGTTTGTGCATTGATTAGTTTTTAATACATTTCTAACTTTAATACTTAGATCTTGATAATAAATTTGAAAACTGTTTGAAACTTTAATTAATAACCTTAATGTTATATGATAGCACAAAAAAAAAATCAAAATGCTTTGAAATAATGTAATCAATAATTAATCATATATAATTAGGCAGAATAAGTCACATTTTAAAGAAAATGCTAGAAAATTGATAGTGAGAGAGAAACTATATGAAGATTTTTAGAAAAAGAATGATAATACTATATCATTATTTTGTATTATAGTATATAGAAGGTTATTTGCAGTTGGGATTTTGTTGCACACTGTAATCCATTGCTTGAAATATAACTGTAAATTTGCATTCCATCCAATATCCAATTTTTCTGCAAAATTTAATTAAGAATTTAAAGCATTTTCCATTTTATCTGTTTTGATTAAAAAGAATATTCTAGATAAAATGTATCATTTTTTTTGAACTTTTCTTTTTGACTTTCTATCTGAAATATTACACCAGTTATTTTTGGGCTGAATAAATATTGATATTTTGGTATTTTCCATTATTTTTTATTTTTATTTTATAAACTTTTTGATTTTCAGTAACAAGATTTAAGTTCGATCCTGTGCATGCATGCACATTTTTCAGTTCAAAACTATATAGTGGAAAGAATTCATAACCCAAAAACACTATAAAATTGAGATTGCATTTTGAAGAAAATTAATGTTGTTAAATGCATTTAATACTTGCTGATGCTTTCAAAATGTCTTTTAATGTAAATGCTTGTTATTTACTATAATACTCAATAACATCCCTTTCAATTAACAGTTTAATAACTGAAAACTGACCAAAAATGTACCTCGGTTGTTCAAAAACTGAAATTTTTTTTAAAAAATTTCTTGCAAATTTTTAAATATTTTAAGTTGGGAAGTTTAATGTGAGATATTGCTTATCATTTATTTTATAAAATGTTTGAATTTTGAAAATTCATTCTTTTTCTCACACTTTCTCTCTAGATTTATATTATGGGGGTGAAACAGCGTCGGTGGAACATCCTCAGTCTTTTACTTGTCCTTTCTGTGGTCGAATGGGATTAACTGAAGCTGCATTAACTGAACATGTATCAGCCGAGCATTCAGAATCCTCTGCAGAAATTGTGAGTCTGCTTTGATATTATTTAATCTGCATATTATTAATCTGATTGATTTGTTTTATTTTTAGAAAATATAAAATTAATTGTGTACAGAATGTTACTCTATGATTGTTAGATTCTTAAATAAAGGGCCTTATCATATGAATCAGCCTTATATACAGTAAAAAAATAAAGAATTTTAAAATATGATATAAATTAAATATTAAGTATAAATTATATTATAAGAATTTTGTACAAAATATGTATATTGATATGGTTTAAAAATATCAGTCATTGCAAATTGTCATTAACAAGTGGAATGTTTTTTGAAAATATGAATTTATTCTATATCATTTTCACCATGTTTTAAAATTTGAATTTAGTCTATATCATTATTTATGCACATACATAAATATCTGTTAAAAAAAACTTTTTTGAATTACATTTTTAAAACATTTTTATAAATTGTAATCATTGGTGCTTAATACTCACTAAGTTCTAGACTTAATGTCTGTTTATTATAATTCCGAATATATTAAGAAAATATTTTTAAGTTTCTGTAATTAAATCTGGTATCAGTCTGTATTTAAATAGGAAATTTCAAGTGAAAATCTTTACTTTTAAAAGCTTGTTTTTTATATTGCTTGTTATTTGTATATTTTTCATATTTAAAATATTTTGTCTTTAAAATACCTTGTTATCTAAATTATTGTAGGATTTTTTGTTCTTGTTTGCTGCATTGCATTAGATAATATTTGGTTTGGGGGTTTTGAGGCTCACTTTCAGCTACTTTATCTGTAATTAAGGAAAAGATAGCGTAAAGCTTAGAAGTTCAAGAATATTTTATTCAGTACACTGATAGGAAATATTAACAAAAAAAGGGGGGAAAGTGCAATATATTTTCTTGCTTTACAATTGGAATTGCAGAAAGTTTCACTTAAGATGAACATAATTTGAAAAATTCCCCTGTAAGTTGATTTCATTATTTCTAATTCTAAAATAAAAAAATAGTAATAATAAAAGGAATATTCCTCAGATTCGATTTCCCCACAAAAGCTGGTGACTGTGATAAGCCACACCTGAATAATTCTTTATTGGTTTATGTTTGGGAAAAGTTTAAGTTTAAAAATTGCAGAAGATAACTTCCATAATGTTGTATTAGTTTTTATTTAAAAATATTTATTTAAAAACAAAATATTATATATTCACCTTAATGTTCTGTGAATTATTTGCTGTAATGAATAAAAAGTTCCTAGAATCATTGCAGAAATAGTATTCTAGAAATGAATGCATCTAAATATTCTTTAAAAAAAGTTAATCTTTTAAAAATCAGAATTCATTATATGCAAGAAATATCTTTGAAGGATAGAAAGTATAATTCTGTTATAGCATTTATTTTTTTAAAAAAATTGATAAAAGTGTTATTAAAATTAGAAAAATAAAATTCTTGATATGTTATCATTTTATTATGAATAATGAAAATCGTTAGAGGAAATTTTATAAATGTAGCATGACCATTTGGAGCAAAATTAATTTTGTACATCTTCATCTTTTGTAGCATTTTCTTTCCTTCATTTTCACTTTAGATTATGAGGCAATGCAAAAAAGTTTTTCCCCCCTAAAAGAAAAATAAATATTGATTTTAAATTTAGATAACTAAGAAGGAATTAAAGCATACTCTAAAATAAATATTAATGTCATTTTTAAAAATAAAGTTGATGTTGAAAAGTTTTTGGATTAATAAATTATTAGGATACATTTAGGTATATTATAACTATCATTTTGTTAGGATGATATATATAATTAAAATGTAGGTAGTAAAAAGTGATTTTTATTTCTCTCTCTGAAAAACACAGTACATTTTGAATTGAGTGTGACCAAGTTTTTAATATCTTTGTATAACTTACTGAAAAACTGTTAATTTTAATTAATACCAGGTATGTTGTTAATTAAATTAAAAAGCCTTTTTTTTCCTTCCTTTCTTTTGATGATTTGAATACATTACAGGAAAGATATTTGTTGAGTTAGAATTTTATTCATAATATTATAAGAGACTGGTATATATTTTTCTTATCAACAATAATAATCATATCACATATATTCCTAAAAATTACAATTTATTTCAACGTCCTGCTGATAATTGAGCATAAATATTAAAACACATTATAAATAAGCAAAGACACGTAAGAATTCTGAAACAAGCTCATAAATTCAAAATTGAATGTCAAAGCATAGCAGATGTTTTAATTCTACAAGAACCATTATGTTTTCAATATATTTTGGAAATAATAGATTCTGTAGTCAATTAAAATGTATATTGCTAACAGGATTCAGTCGCTAGATTTTGTATTTTATATTTATATACGTTTGCTATTTTGTTTAACCTTTACGTCGCGGGAACCCAAACTCGAAAAAGTTCCTTTGAATACGGGGATTCTGTGAAGAAGATAACAAATGCTTTCCCCCTTTTTTAAAAGCGATTGTTGTCCGATTTCGGCCACCCGTAGTATTAATTGGCCCTCTGTCCTCTCCGTCTTAACCGGGTTGCTTTTTTGAGGTTTTACTGTGTCTGGTCCCCTAGAAAAAGCTTTTTATCGCAGCTTTTTTTTTTTCTGAAACACTAGTTTTCTGATTATATATATATACAAGTAATGACTTAAATTTTATGATATTAAATAAATTTTAAATAGAATAACTGCGGTATAATTATTTATCGTTGTCAATTTTTCAATCATATTTGTGATTAAATAAATTTCTCAAGCCGTACTGAAGGTGTAAATTTAATTCTTATAAAACATGAACACATCACCGTGAATTTCATTTTGTTTTTCTTCTAACTCATTTATCTTTATTAAATGTAAACATTTATAAATAATGTATAAAATTCATAACTAATTTTTTTTGAAAATATTTTCATTTCTTTGCACAAAATAGAGAAAACAATTCTTAGCTATTTTGTAAGTTAAATGTATCTGCAAAATAGCATATATGATTGTCTGCTATTTTGTTAAATTCAAATTTTTAATATTAATATATTGAGCTCATAAAAACAAATACATTTTTTATTCCTAACATATTTTGGACGGTTTTCAATATAAATCACTAGTGACGTTTCCCTATTTTATTGTAGATTCTTATAATTTATAGTGATTTTTTCCCAAAAATTTCAATAAGTCATAGCAGTGTAGTATTTTTGAAAAGTATGCTGAGTTTTGTAGGCAATAAATAATTGATTTATGATTTTTTTTTTCTGCTTAAAAATTTACTAATACGTAACTAATCACCAGATTTAAGACGTTAATTTAACCATACTAAGATTAGATATGGTATGTTTAGAATTTGATACATAAGATTTCATTGATATAATATTATGTTGAAAAGTAGTTATCAAAAAAGAAAACTTTCAAAAAATCTTTAATGAATAAAGCTAGCATTCTAAATGATCAGCTTTCGTAATTAGCTACAATATTTGTACTAACAGAGTATTTAGATTATATTTCAGAAATGCTTAAAATTAAATCTAGAATTCCTACTATTTTATTTGAGTAAAAATATTTCTGGAAAAATTCAAATGTCCAGTAACTTTTCAGTGAATTGAAATGAAGGCATAAAGATTTTAATATTTCTCTTCTGATGTTTGAATGCATAAAAAGCTACCAATTATTATTTATCATAGATTTAAAGAACCTCTTTCAATATTTTAAAATTAGAATCATAACTTTTAACGAATGATTATCTATAAATAATTAAAGCAACTGTTTTCATTAATCATAAAAAATAATGATGAAACTTACAGCTGGCTTAAAAATCACAACCCAAATGTATTTTTAGCCTGAAATATTTGTTCAAGTATTAAACTTTAAAAGTTAAAAAATCTTAAGTAGTCAATTCTTTAATGTTGTGTTAGAATAGTACATTAGTAACTGCGAAGTATATATGCCCGAGATTCCAGTCATAGAAGGGGAGGCAGGCATGAAGACAAAACAGTGTTGTGTCACTTTTCAATGTAAAACAGAATAATGATAGGGTGAAAGAAAAAAACCCAATCGTAGGTTCAATTTAGTTTTTTTGGACTATGATGAATGACGAAAAATGTAGCAATTTATCTAGGTCACCGATTACCTACACTACACCATTCCATCAGAAATGAAATTTCAAGTAATTCTTGATTCAAATAAAATTATAAATGCACATTATTATAAATTTACAAAATTTTATTGTTAAAAAATTAACAATTTACAATGGTTAGAAATTAAGCAACGGTGGAAAAGAATAATGTTTTCAATCGAGTATTACTAACAAATGAAGTTAAGCAAACTCCTTCCATACCTCTCAGAAATGTTACTTAAAAAAATGTCGCCAAAGCAAGGTTCACAAAACTGACTAGCGCCAACAGTGATTATAACTACAGCAGGACAAAATCTCTTGACCCTGAAGGGTATAGCACAAAAGGGCAGGGATTTTTATGAGGTAATTACGGTTCGCCGGGAAGTTCAAGTGGGGGGACGAAATCCAAGCTCGTTACTGGTACAACAGTTGTACCGACCCGTAAGGAAAGGTAAAAAAAATCTTGGTACAGCAGTTGTACCGCCCGTAAGCTAGAGGTTAAATAATTTTTCTCGCTTTTCCAGGTTTGTCCTGTGTGTGCTTCGCAACCTGGTGGTGAACCTAATCATATGACGGATGATTTTTCTGCTCATCTTGCCCTTGATCATAGGAATAGAGATATAATATCCTTTTTTTATAATGTTTACTAAGATTAAGTTACTTAGCAAAACCAATTTTTAAATATGATTCTATTTTCAAAGATATGTTAATTTAATAGTATTTCTGTTTTTGATACTTTTTTTTACAGGATAGTTAACTACTTTAGATCACAAGCAAAATACTGAAGTGCCAGTTTGGGTGAATGTCGGTTGTAGCTGAATTGAAAATATTGCATTTTTGTACTGCATATGTTACAGTACTTGTTTATAATTTTAATGTACAATGATAATATTTATCTTTTAATCTACTCAATTATCTTTTCACTGTGGTAACAATTATTTTTATGTTAAATATCATGCTACTTACATGTAAAGCAATTTATTTGTTATTTTATATGTAGAAAGTTTTTTATCATTTCTTATTTTTATTTGTTTAGAATCTACAGTCAGAGTAAAAGTAAATAAAAAACTCATCAAATAAAAGATAGGTTAAATTTCTGAAATAAAAGGTATAAAAGTTCAATTACTACTTTCTTTCATTATATAGCCTCTTTTCTAACTCTTATATATATAAAGTTCTGTCCCATTCCTTCAATTCTAGGCTTTGGAAAAAATTATTTAAAATATCAAAAAGCTGTCTGGGACATTTTTGAAATAATAGGAAGTCAGCTCTTGTTAACTTTTAAATAAACATGAATTTCTGCTTATATGTTTTCTTGTTTTATAATATACTTGTTGATGCGATTTTTGCACTATTAAGCATTGTATATCAAATCATTTGTTTAATTTTACAAACCAATTCCTTAACTGATCTCACCAAGATGAACCAACAAGTTCTCGTCATACAAGAAGAATACCTCATGCTGGAAGAGGCATGAGTAGCAATAGAGCTCGTCGCTCGCAGATGCAATTTACTTCAGCTGGTGGATTGGCATCACTTTCTCCAAATAGTAGGGATTCTATGGATCCTATAGCTGGCAAGTATTTTTTTAAAAGCAAAAATTAAATATTATAATAACTTGGTGAATATTATATATATTATCATATATTTAGAAAAAAAGATTTTTTTTTTGTAGAAAATAAAATTATAGTAAATTTTTATCTATAGTGTATCTGAATTTTTAAAAAGTATCTAGATTTTAATTTTGTGAGCATTTGACGTACAAAAAGATGAAAATGTATTATTTCATAACTTTTAATAATTTAACATGCTTGTAACATGAATAAATCTGTTATTGATCTGATAAATAATTATTTGGATTTTAAAAACTTTTTACATCATATTTTTTATACATGTTTTTTAAATCTTTTGCTAAATATTATTAAAAACTCTGAAATGGGTCCACATAGATGGATTGTTATTGTGCTAATAATATTTTGGTCTGATTTTATGCTTTTTGGCTTTGTCTCACTCTCCATCATGCAATTGTTTTTCTTATTAACCTTTGTTTCCTTCTGATAAACCTTTTCTGAAAATGGTCATAAAAACTGAAAGCAAAACTAATCACAAAAATAAATGAAACAAATAGTGAACCACTGATTGAGAAAAAACGCAATGCTTAAAGGGAGAACAGAAAAAAGAAAATATGCTAAGAGAAGAAATTAACAGTAACTTCTATTTGGTCTGTATAGTGAAAATATAATGACCATATGTATAAATTAAAATTTTAATTTGAAGATCTTAGCTCATTGGAGTTTTCAATAATCTAATATTAATAGATTGCGAAACTTTAGATCATATAGCTGATTTTTATTTCATGAATAAAAGTTAGTTATGGGTTACGGAGCCTGATTAATCAGTAGTTTTACACATTTGTAATTTACAAAATGCTATTGTGAATGGCATCAAAATCATTTTTACTGTTAAATAAACTCCCATACAAATATTTTAAAATACTCCATTTAATACATAAAGTTGTATTGTGCTCTATGAATTAGGATAGTGTGTGAATTCCAATACCTCAAAACCTGGAGTAATTTTTTATGTGCAAGAATAAAATGGAATCATCCTTTCCATATAATTTATTGGTAATCTTGAATTATCTTTCACCCCTCGATTTCAATGATGCACCCAAAAAATATCTGAGTTAGGGTTTTGTTGTACGGACAATTTATGAAATTTTTTAACCCTATGAGATCTGTCTAATTTAATTCAATGTTTTGCTGGGCTAAATAATAGGGCTACAAAATATTATACATATGAAACTATCTAATTTCTTGTAAAACATTGATAATAACTGATCTTGATGAACAATGTATCAAATATTTAAATCATTAAAAAAGTTAATAAAATTCAATAGCTCATGTGAAAAATAAAATTCCTGACTAAAAAGTATTTTAATTTTCTTTATTTATGTTATTTTTTATGTTAATGATTTTAAATATACAATTTATATTTGGTAAAATTAGTCCTTGATTTTTTGCCAAACACAACATAAGCATGGCAGTTTTCCAAAATTTCATGAAAAGTCTGGATGGCTATATGATAACAAACACGGATCCTAGGATGGATTACAATTAAAAATTAACAGGTAACATTTGACAAAAGATTCAACTTTAGAGAATAGACATTAGTTTAAAAGTCTGGCCATCTATTTTAGGATTTAATTTGTAATTTGATAGATACTAGCCTCCACAAATTAAGGTACAGATGTTTTTTAAAGCTCACCATTAAAAAAATTGACCGTAATATTAAAATTCATCATTTAAATGTATGATAGTAATGAATTTTAAGAAAACTTATACAAAAACAATAGATACTTCCTTAACTTTTAAAGGATTGAAAACTTATACATGAGTGGGAGAAAATATACAAATATGTAACTTTCATAATTTATTGCATGTTGATTGATCTTTGTTATTAGCAGTTTCATTGACAATATACAGAAGACTATAGTATTTTCTAGAAATTTGCACTACTCATTAAGGAGACAGTTGGTCAGATGGATGTAAATGAGTTGTTGCAAGCTGATGTTACTAGACATCTCATAGCATGGCCAAGCAACTGTGGGATCAATTTTAATCCGAAGATTCTTTATCTTGAAGACATGTTACTGGCTGGCCTCATATTAAACATTTGCAGGAGGTTATTTAACTCTTTCTGTCTGAAGAAGGGATAAGAACTAAATTTTTACAATGACACAGTTTTCACAAATCATTTCACAGCAATAGGGAAAAGAAACTCTCCAAGTACAGTGTGAGGACACATTTGCAATATATAGTGAGGGGTCATCAGAGGATCTGGAAAGAATAATGACCAAATATAACTTTGTTGAAAGCCATTTAGAGAGATGGTGATGGAAGAATGGTTTGGATAGGAATCTCTCTCATTAGTCATGCTGGCCTGCATGTGTTCCATAGAGGAACTTTCAATAAAGTGAGATATCAAGACGAGATCCTTTATTCATATATTTCTTTTATTGGTAATGATTTTCTTCTGATGGACCTTGATGTTCAACCGAACTGAACTTGACTTATTTAAGATTATCTTGCTAGTCTCTGTAAGAGGTGAATGAAATGGTCAGCTTGATCTTCAGAGATGAAACCAATAGATTACCTTTGGTAAACAGATTGCTGTTTTAAGTTCTCTTCCCAAGTTGCGAATGACAAGGAATCAAAATTGCTCCATATTTGGTCTTCAGATTTCACTGTCTAGTATCTGAACACTCGGTATGGAAAATTGATACCGTTAATGCATTTGTAGATAAGAGCGGACACTTTACTTATTAGAACCCTTTTTTTGTAATACTTTTACATTTTTCCATATAAATCTATTATGTACTGTTTTCTCTAAGTATGAAATTCTCTTGCAATAATAAATTTGTTGTTGTTTTGAATCATGTTTACGTTGAACTTAAGACTTTTCTTATTGCCTTCATTAAAAAATTGTTTTCTGTACACTTCCTCCAAATTTCTTGTTTTCATGTTCATTCATTCTCAAATTAGACCCTAAAGACAGGTTGTACCTGACTTATAATGGTAGATCAGTATATCTAGTGTTTACATGGGAAATGTTAGAGTTCATTTAATAAGAGGAGGGGAGTCAAATGTGAGTTACTTGATTCAAATCTTATAATGATGCAGAAAAAGCATATAGTGATATTTTTAAACTAAGCATTGTGTTATAGATTTTGCTGGGCTATTATTTTATAGATATCGGAAAACTTATTTTAGAGTATACATATTTCATGTTGAAAACATTGAATAATGTAATGGATAATTTTAAAATAATTGAGTAAATTTAATCATTTTTGAAAAGTATATTTTCATTCTGTATTTTTATCCATACTTTAATAAACAAATCTTTTAAAAATGTATTTCAATAAAAAATTAATATACTCATAATCTTTTGCTTTCCTTTTTAGAAGTATGAATTATTTAAATTTTATCAAAAGGTTCAAAAAATATTTTAATAATAAATTTTTTTTATCTGTCACTGTTTTAATGTACGGACAAAATGAATTTTATATTTGTAATTATTTCGTTGCATTCCAGAACTTCTATCTCAGCTGTCATCCGTGCGACGTTCTAACCTCGCTCAAACCAACACCACTTCTCAGCTGCAGCAACTTCAGATGCAGCTGCAGATGGAACGGCAGCAAGCACAAATGGCACGTCAGCAACTGGAGCGACTCCCTCGTCGCCAGGCAGCCACTACTAGTATTTCTACTTCAGCCGGTGCAGGGGGTAGCAGTGCACTGCAGACTCATTTCACTGTCTCTCTTGACACTTCCTCTAGTCCTTCATCGGCCTCTTCTGGACCACAGTTCCTTTTATCAAGGTACAGTATTTTTATATATATCATGCTTGTATTTGCATAAAGATTTGTATTTGGAATTCTCCCTTTATGTAAATATAGATTTAGATTGTTTGATTTTTACGTGCAGAATCTTCTCTGTTTATAAGAATCATGAAAAGTAGGTTTATTTTGTTTTTATCTATTGACTTATTTTGAAAGTTTTGATTTTTACGTTTCAATGCTATTTTTTGAGGATTATGTCATTAGTAACAATTTATATATAAAAATAATACAGTTTACTACAGGTTATGATTTAAAACCTAAACATAGTTTGTTCATGAAACTAGTTCTTAGATTTTTTTGAAATTGCAGTGTATTGCTAAGATAAATTTTTTTATTTCATTTTTTGAAAACTGAAAAATTATTGCTATTATAAATCTTTTAAAAATGAAATTTTGCAGGGGGGGTGAAGACATTTTTTTCAATTCAAGTCATACAGTTTTTAGATAAGTTCCTTTTTGATTTCTTATGTTATCTTTCTTCATTAGGCATAAATCCATCCATCATACAAAAGAATCACTTGGAGATTTATAATACATTAATTATACCAACATTTAACACATCAATGAATTGTTAATCATTTGGGACAATTTTAAATCCCTATGAATAATTTAAAGTAGAAATATTACTTGATAATAGGTAATTATTATTTGATATGCATATTTTTTGGTTCTCTTCACTAATAAGAATTATATTGTATTTTCTTAGTTTAATTAATTAATAGATTTACTCTAATTCATGTAAAATGTCATTAATTGAGTTTAAAGGAATTAAATTTTTATCTGTAATGTTTTTATATTAGATTGATGTAAAATGTTAGTGGAAGGATAACACATTTCTTCAAAAGTGGAGGTTTTGTGCCATTTGCATAATCTCCCCCCCCCCTTTTAGCTAAAATTAAAATGATTCTTTTAAGGCCAATTAAAATAAAACTTTTGTGAAAAAAGGATTTCTGATTTAATTTTTTTTACCGTAGTTTCTTTATTCTTGTAATATATTACAATCTTTCCTTTTTCTCAGCATATCTTACTTTTTTATTTCAATTGAACAATCATTCAATATTACATTTGATTACCGTATTATGTGATCATATGTAATATTTTCTAAATTTATTTTAGTTTAAGTAAAAAAAATTAAAAAATCTGTTGTAGAATGTCATAGAATATATACATATGTATCTTTTTTACTATCAATCAGTAATAAGCACAGAACCATTTCAGAAAGTTTTAATATTAAAATTTCTAATTGTTAATGTATTCTTTTTATAATATGTAGTATTTGTCTTTGAAAATAATTTAACAAAGAAATATATTAACAATCAATGAAATATATTAACATTTATAAATATACAAAACTAAGAATTTTTCCCATCATTTTTGTAATTTTTTTTAAAGGATAACTTTATAATTTAGGTATACGAGGATTTGCAGTGCAAATATGTAAATACATTCTCACTATACTACAACAAACCATGTTGAAATTTCTAGTACTGTGATTTGTAAGAAAAACTTTTCGTGCTTTCTATTAAATTCATTTTAAACACATTAAAAAAGTAATCATTTAAAGAGCAAAAGGCTGGATCTTGGAAGAATATAGAATTTAAATTGTATTGGAATTCATTTATTGTGTACTCAGTAAATTGCAAATTGATTTTCCCTTATTTAAAGTGGATGCCTGATTGCAAAATGTTGTAAATGTGCTCATTAAATCAATAATATGATTTTAAGTGAACTTGTCTTAAAACATCCATTTTGTACAAATTGTTTTTTTTTTTTAATTATGTAAGTTTACATTTAACTACTACAAATTTCTTTGAGCAATATAGGACTTTTTTGAAGGCCATTTATCTTTTAAGATACAAAAGGCTTTCTGACATTTTTAAAACTATTAAATAATATCTTCATTTTTCTTTGTTATTCTTTCTAATATTAAAAAGAAATTTCAAAGTTGCTTACGCATCTGTATCAGTTGATAATGTTTCAGGATCTAATTCCATTTTTTTTTCTATTCCAGATGCACTGATCCAGTCATCACCGAAGGTGAACAACAAGCTCTAGAAATTGAACATGCCGATCGTAGTCTTTTTGTCCAAGAACTGTTACTCAATACTTTAGGTGAACAATTTAATACTGAGGAATTGGACAGTCTTGTCAAAATAATTGATCTGAATTCGAATGGTGGAGAGGTGAACCCGTATCCAGATGTGAATGATAATCATGGTCCTAGGAGGGATCCTATAAGTGCCATACCTGAGCCTGGCTCCCATTCCGTGCAACAGCCTTCGAATTCTACTGTAGAAGAAGTGCGGCCGACTCGTAGCAATCCTGAACCTCCAGCCCAACGTCCCAATCCTCAAGGTAGGGTCCACAACCGTGGTGCAGGCAATAGCTATAACAACCCGGTCGGTAGGGGAGCTGGTTCTCAACGAGCAAATACACGTGAAGCTCTTAGTAGTGGAGCTAGGCCTGTGAGTAGGACGACCAATAGGGAACGAGGTACCTCGCCTACTAGGAGAAAAGCTTTACGGCAAGTTGATGATAGGAATAAAACTACTGAGCCTCCTCCACCACACTGATAAGAAAAGGACGTTTTCTTTTCTTCGAAAAACAGTCGGACTGCCTCTTTTCATTGTGTTTCTGAGTAACAGGACATATTTAGAACTTGGGAAACTTTGCTTTCTAAAAAATATTTGGAATAAGAGATTACACTAAAATATATCCTCACTCTTGGCATGCTGTTGTTTAATTTAATTCAGCGTGTTTAATACAGATGTGTCCATACAAAATCCAGAATAAGTATTTAAAATCAACAGTTATGTTATGTGATTCACCTCTCTTCATTGCTGAAGTAAATATTTTTGAGTGAACATGGTTTGTTGCAGCATAGTGAGAATGTATTTACATACTTGTATTGTAAAGCCTTGTATACCTAAATTATAAAGTTATGCTTTAAAAAAATCAAAAATAAATGATGAAAAAAATTCTTAGTTACTTTTGTATATTTATACATATTTATTTATCTGAGAATCCATTTGAGTTTTTATCTTTTAGCTGTGTTTATAAATACTATTAAGTTTGACAAATTTGGAACAATTCTTTACATAAATTTAAATTTAGACTGAAAATGCACGCAATTTTCTATGTCAGCAAGACAGATATAGAATAGAAATTTTCAATAAGTCATGTCGCAAGTTCCTTTTCATGTTTTGAATAACATATAATTTTTTTAGATTTGCTATTTATTTAATTAATGCATTAGTAGTGTGAAATTTAACCTTTTTATATTTATTTAATTTTAATAAATAACTCTGGAATACTAGAGTCTTAATATTCTGTTCATTATCTCTAGAAAATGAATTCTTCAATCAATATTTTTAAATAGAAACTAATTTATGGACTTATAAAGAATTATTATAAATATGAAATTTATTTATTATTAGGATAAAGGGAGGGAGTTCTATCTAGGCCTAAATTATTTAAGAGTTTTGTTTTTCTTACTCATCTTGTGTGTAACCATTTATTTCATTTACTTTAAAAGAACAATGACATAAATGCAGTTAATGCATAATCACTGAGATCCCTTACAATATGCTTCAACTCGACCTAAGGATGCAATATATCTCATGTGTTGCATAAATAGTGGAAAATGTAATGCTCTGACCACTAAAAGGCCAGTGCCTACGGTCCGTCCCTATTTAGAGTATAGTTTTCCTAGATCATTTGCCTTAAATGAAATTTGTTTTATTGTGCTGTGTTTATTTTCCTGTCATTTACTGTTAGATGTTAGTTATACTTTGTATAAAGAAATAATAAAAAATTCAAATTCATTTAAAATTTTGTTTTTTTTATTGAAAAATTAAAAATTATATAAATTGTTTGGGAGAGGGGAGGTGATCAGGACAGATGATTAATTTTGATGGGTATTCTAATCTACAGACTATTTTAATATATTGGTATACTATTTAAAACTTTTTTTAAAGTTTATAATAATGGCTGTTTCTAGAATGCTGCTGAAAAATGCTTTATAATTTTGTTTATTTGTTAAATAAGTTGTTATAGTATACAGGATGTATATCTTGTATAGTGGAAATATATTTGAATCAAAATGTAGTACAATATGGTGATGCTGTATTTCCCAAGAATGATTGCAATGTTCTTGGTAAATGCTGGAAGATTCCCCCCCCCATCTAGTTTTGATAGGTAGGAATAATAGTAAATAAACTTTTATATACTTCCATATTTTATTATTTTAATTGTATTGCTAAAAGAGTAAAGAATTGAATTTTAAAACAAACTCAAATTAATGGAACTATAAATAAGTTGTATAATTGAAAATATTTAGGAACCAAAACAGGAAATTGTACCATTGATAATATTTTGAAAATGGAAGATATAAAAGAATTAACGACTTTATGTGAAAGTCTTTCTCTCTCACCTGTTTTTTTTTTTAACTAAATAGCTGCTGATAAATGTCTTTGCAGTTGGATTTTTTTCATTATTTTAATTTTTGAAGTAAAGTCTCAAAGGGCACTGTGATCATTCTTCGATGAAAATACATGGCTGATTTCACCACTATTAGAAAAGAATGACAAGAACATTGTTACTATGTAGATCTATACCCAGCTTCCATAAAATGTCTATTATACATGTTTTTTTCTATAAGACAAATATTCTATGAATTTTTCTAAGAATTAAATTGCAATAAAATATTTTAGATTTTTGGTCTCAAGAAATTCACTTTATGTGAAGCAGAAATTAAATGCTTTTGCAATTAAAAAGATTCCCCTAAGAATGTTTCTTTTCTTTTTGTTGTTTATATATTTAAGTATTAAAATCATTAGCAAAAAGCATCATTAGAGAAAGTATAACTGTATTTGCATATAAATTATATATTTAAAATATATTTGTATAATATTTATTTAAAATATATAATTTAAAATTGAAAGCTATCTGCTGTATTTATTAGAGTTAACCTAATTAAAAGTGAACTGAAGTTGGAGAATATTTATAAAATATTTACACTTATACGTTTTATTAAAGTTCTGAATATAGTTCTATTAATTGTAGATCATGTTGGGTGAATTTCCTACAAAATTGTGTGTATTTTGATTATAAATGGGTATTTTAATCAAATAGTGCATTTATAATATGGAACCCAGTAGAAATTTTTGGTATATTTATGAATGAGAGACATTAAATTTATGAACAGGAACATTAATCATATGTAAGCAATACTTAAAATTTCAATTCTCAGTTTTACCTGGCATATTGGCTTAACTTCTAGTATATCAGTGAAAACCATTGTAATTGCTACAAATTCTAGAAGAATTTTTTGAAAAAATTGTTAGTCTTTCAGTAGATAGCAGCCTTAATAAATATTAACAATGTCTAGTAATTTTTATGCTACAAAATCTGCTAAAAGGATTAGAAAACTTAATATCTCTTATTTTTCTTCTTTTTTTACAAACTTTTGAATGTGTTATCCTCCCACCTCCCAACTTCTAAAATAATGAAATTCTTGTTAATGCTTTTTCTACATTTTCAGTTTGAGCCACATTGTCTGAATGAACAGAATTTGATTATATTCTTGTTAGATACCATTACAGATCAGAAATGAATTTGAAAATAAAATGACTTTTAATTTTGAGACATAAAAGTTAAATGGAAGATTACAACAGTTGTGAAAATAAAAAATATAGAAATTATTTTTCTATCCTTTTTACAGATCCCCTCTATCAAATATTCTTCCAAAAATATAACCTTTTAACATAGCATATGGTTGTTATGGATATCTTGTAACTGATATATCTTGATACTTTTCACAGGACCTAATTCTCTAGATTCTGGGAAAAGAACTAGAATATTGCTAAAATATCTTGAATGAAGTTATGATTAAAAGTAGTTGTGGATTCTATTATGTATGTAATTCTTAAATCCAAGCTACTTTTCAGAATGTCAAATTTCCAATAAAAATGGCTACTTGCAAAAAAAAAAAAAAATCACGTGAAATATTTATATTTTGAATAAGATTTGAGACATAAAAATTTTATTTAGCATTTTGGAAATGTGTGTTAAATTAACACCCCAAATGTTTGATTTATTATAAGCTGTGTCTATGACCAAATTTATATAATATTCAAAGCTTTTTTTTATTGAAATCTTATTAATTACTACCAGCACATAAAAGACGCCATATTGTTGATACTAAAATTGTGAAAATTGCATTTTTAATTCTGCAGTAGATTGCGACCGAACATTCAATAGATGAAATGTTTGCTTATACTTTTCTTTTCTTTTATTTAAAATTTTTAAATGGCTTCATATCATTCAGATTAATTAACAAGTATGGGACAAGAATTTTATTTCCCTAACCTGTTGTTTTTTGTTAATCGATTATTTCATTACTATTATTGATCAGCCATTTAATTCCTTTCCAGAAAACCATTAACCTCTTGAACAGTCGAGTTTTTTGAAGATTATTCCATCATTGTGAAGAGAATATTAGTATTCAGATTGGAAGTGACTTCTTAGTTCTTTTCAGCTGTCTAAAACAGTGGAATAATCTTATTACAAGTATTTCAAGTATGATTACAAGTTAAAATTCAAGCATGAATCTGGCTTTTTTTTTTCTTTTCTTTTTACATTTAAGTTGTATTATTAAGTTTACAACATCCTCAAACAATTTCAGTCGAAAGCGCTCAGAACTTTCCATGTTTATGGCTGCAACAGATTGTTAATAAAACAATTTCTATGTACTTGTAATCAAATTTTTGTTTGCTAATTGGAACCAAAACATTAAACTAGCTCTGCATATGATTACTTGATCAACAAAGATTAATTTCATAATTGGAATCAATGCAAATTATATTAAATAATGCTGCTCTTACAATAAAAAAAAGATTATAAAGTTATAAACTTGTTTATGCAATAAATATTTTGAAAGCTAATTTTTTTTTGCTTAGGTCTTTTGTTAATATATAACACAGTGCATGATAAATTTGAAATGCCATGCAAAATATAATGACAATCAAAGTCTAATGTATTAGAAAATTATTTATTGTGAATTTTATGATTGGCATCAAAGAGATATATCCCTAATATTGGATTCATAGAAATTAATCATTTAATTTTACTATATATTGATCTTTTGAAATTTTGTAAATTTTTTAGTGAAATGTTACATGATACTGTAGGATTTTTTTTAGTAGCCATTTGTACTTGATCAGTGATAATTGATATTCTGATAATATGCTATTGTATACTAACAGAGGAAATTCTACTCACCATGTATTTCATCTTGTTGGATTTTAATTGATTTTGGAAACGGTAATAAAAAATTTCTTTAATAGTTATTTTAAAAACTTGAATTTACCTGAATAGACTAAAAATAATATAAATATCAGAAAGTTTATTGAGTAGGTTTGCCTATGCTATGAGTAAATGCAAAATATGCTATTTCATTGTAATCATAGCTCAGATTTTAAATTGTTTTGATCGTGCCAATTTACCATCAATTTCTTAGCCTGTTCTTTCATGTTTAGAGTTTAAAATTTTGTAGAATATTATGTTTGGTATAAAAATAACCTGTTTAATAATTAATTTCAGGTGATGAACTGTTAGAACTTTTAATGACTTATACCTATGATATTCATTTTAAAGGTACTTTTTTCAATTTATTAGTTTTGTGTTTTTTTAACGCAAAACTAATGAATATGTAGTAACTAATAATAGTAACAACTTCAGTGCCTCACGTTTAATTTCAAATTAGCATTTTATTAAGAATGCATATTCAATACCTTTAATTAGCATTTGATGCTGTTATATTCGAGAAAATAATTGCCTTGCATTTTACATCTGTTCCACTGTCATAGTTACAAATTTTTAGGTTTAGAACCAAATTATGTGTTAGAACAGAAATTTCAATTTGCTAGTTTTGATACTACAGTCAGTGAAATAAAATATATTGTTGAATTTTCTCTTTGAGTATTGAATCCTATATTGAAGTTTTTTAAAAAAAATTCATTTCTATTTCTTATTCAGTTCTAGATCTTTCCTGTTTAATTAATGAACTGTGCTTTGCGAGAGAAGGGGGGGGGGGATTTAGAACTATTGTTCAAAAATGTGCTGTTTTGAATCTTTCCAAATTTCTAAATATTTATAGGTGATATAGAAACCCATTTGTTTTTATTATATATATATATATATATATATATATATATAACATTGGATCATTTGTGCTATTCCAAAAAATATTGCAGGAGGAAAGGGGCAGAAAGTTTTAAATTTATTATGGAAATTTCAAGGTTTGGATTCAAGGATAGTACATTTCCTAGTAGTATCTATAAATAATTGTATGAAATATTATTATTGAAGGGAAGGTTGAAGTTTGAATTAGCAATCTGATTGGCAAATAAAAATTTCTATCATAGTCTCCTTGCATAATCCAATTTCAATGACACTATAGCGCCATCTATTAGTAGAAAATAGAAAAAAAGTTATTGCATTATACAAAATTCGGTTTCTTTACCATTTATTCGGTGAAAACCTCATCTTTTAATCTTGGTTCGTTTTTGAATTATTAATATTTAAAGTTGATCCAGAGTTTTGGATCACCCGGTACAATAATGAAAGTTTTGGTGAACATAACATATTTGTATTCACCAAAAACTGACTCGTGACCCATGGTTTAAAACCCCAGTCTTAAATATTCGTGATTAAAATGTATGTCATGTATCACTTCTTAATAATTTCTCTTTGATATTGTATTATTATAGTATGGTGTTGGTATTCTATTATAAGGCGGTAATTAAGAAAATAAAACTGAAATATTTAACATGATATCAGTAAAAACATCAATATTTATTCAATTTTTGTGGCAGCGATGAATCATGAACAAATATATTACCAGAAAATGTAATTGTTCATAGATAAAACACATATGCACTCTTATATTTCAATGTTACAGGAGCATTTCAAGACATAAAGCATACAGGTATATCAAATATATAGTTTTATACATTTGGAACATTTATTCATGACATTTATTTGACATTAATTTCAATGTACACCTACGATCTCCATATGCTTGTTTTGAAGGTAAAATATTATTGCAAGACATGCCCAGAGGAGACATTTTCGAGAAGTTGCTTGTAATATTCCTAGGAATGACATACAAAAAAGAATCTTTTAATTAAGTACACGTCAAACTAAAAATATAAAAACGGTGAAATGGTTGAAAATGTTTACAAAAGTTAATTTTATGTTTATTTTTGTATTTATTTTAAAAGAAAATGCATTTTGTTTTTAATATTTTCTACATTCTTAAGGCTATACATATTCAAAATTAAATTTTGTTCAAATTCTGCACAATTTCAGAAATGGAATTATTTACTGCTTCAACGTAAATGTCATATGGGCTTGATTTAACCAGAATAAAAAAAGGATAGATTAATTTTTTTTAAATGCAATAAATAGATATATCTCGCAAATTTCGAATGAAAACAAAATTTCTAAATATTGTAACACTCCAAAAGATTAATTTTAAGTCATTGGTAAACGAATTAATCGCTTTAATTTTATAACTGGCAGCTTTTTATTAAGCAGACGACTTTTTTATAAAACAAAAGTATATAATCAGTTAAGATATGGAGGTTAAAATAATTATGATCAGAGTTTTTTGATCGGCAGTTTTTAGCTGTTAAAATCTTTAAGCAATTATAAAATGCTTTGATCTAATTGGGACAATATTTGTTGAACTGTGAAAGATTGTTAGATATTAATGGTAATCCGCGCCGAATTCGTAAAAACGATTTAATGCTTAGAATTTATGAAAAGAATGAAAATTTTTTAATGTTGTACAAATAAAATGATTCCAGAGATAAGCATAAGTCATAGAACAGTACAATTTATCACGGATTAAGATATGGGTTTTCAATCTTATCGTAAAAGAAAAATACGATATTTGAATACTACACAAATACTGAATAGATTATAAAGATATTGTTCGTTTCAAGAACGTGAGGCTATCAGTTTTAGGCAGTTTTACCATTAGAGGGAGGAGGTACTATAAGATCAAGTGATTTTTAGAATTCTTTATTTGACCTTGATCTTCACCTTGTAAAGAACCATCTTATTAATTCTACTATTTTAATTCGAAATTTGTGTATTTATTGTTCATAAGGTTCGTTCAATTACTTAGTCGTCGCACCAACTAATTACGTTGTTAAATGGGGTAAATAAAATTCTTAATGCGCATATAAATACATCTTCTAACTTTTATCTCGTTCATTGTTTGGCGAAATTTACGTCAAACGCATTCGCAAAATCTGTTCTCTGTATAATTACCAAATTTCCTCTGTTATTCTATTTCAAGTTTGCCCCCTTTATCGGAGAAATCTTTTTTTTTTATGGAAGTAAAGAATTTTAATCATATCAATAATGTTCGTGTTTTATTCATTTATTTATTGCATAATGGGTGCATGAGTAAAATAGTAATCATTGTAATTCATGAGTAAAATAATAATCATTATAATTCATGCGTATTGCCGCAAAAAAAAGTTTTGACATTTATAACATGTTTTAACATTCACGTGCTGCTTTGACCCTTTACATGATAATTTTTTCATATTTTGGCCCCTCATCTTGAAAAGGTTGTGCATCCTTGAATTAGTGAATACTGCAATCATATATTTGTTGCCATTAATTATCTTATTGTATCCTCAAAAGACTATGCTCACAGCTACACATTTATAATATTCTTATCACAATAAATCTGGTGGTAAGGAAAATAGTTCGTATATAGATTTGTGGATACTGAATTAAGGATTCCCTGGCTTTGGTGACAAAATCGGATTATTCCAGAAGCTGCAAAAATCTTGGCGGTAAGCTGCATTAGGACTCGGAGTTTCAATTTTTCTAGAAGCTTATTTGTCCTGTCACGGAAGCTGTAGATGCCTATACAGAGTTGAAATCAGTCGAATATTTAATCAATGAGAGTAGCAGACGAATTCTGCAAAGACTAAATCCTTTGAGTTCTCTCTTAAGTGCTTTTGGTGTTATGATTATTTTTACCAATTTCTACTTATGTGTAGAGTTTATATAAAAACCGAATTTTTCAAATACTGGTTTTCGAATTCAATAGTTCCCGAAGACCGGTTTTAACCGGTTTTCGAATTTCTGTAAAAAATAGAATAGGGGAAAATACTGTATTTTATTTATGTAAAATAACAAAAAACGAAGTCTTATTAAAGATATATAAAACAAATAAAAATTACATATTCATATCACTTACACAAAATAATGAGAACTCAAACAAAAAGTTTAAGTAATATTTATATTATTTTCACTGATTTTAATTTCTAAGAAATAAGATTTTTAAAAAACCTCACAAAATATCCACTGAATGGTGGCTAAGTTTTATTCTTATTTTGGACACAATATTACCTGAATTTGTAAATACTTGTTCACTTGATACTAAGTTTTTATTTTATTTATTTATTTTGTAACTTTTATTCGTTGCCTTAAATAATGAAAATTCATTTTTCAGCGTCTTTGGATTTGTAAGTTTTCTTCATGGTCTTCAAGAAACTTATAAATTGATTTTCCTATGACTTCTTTTATAAAAAAGCATTGTTCTGATGATTAGTTTCCTCGGTTTTCTCTTCATCAGAATCGGTTTCCACGTAAGAATTTGGAAATATTCTGGACAATATCTTTCCAAATAATCTAATTTCGGTTTTTGAAAGTACTCTAGATTTCTTCGCTGAATTAGATATGTTTTGTGGATTTTTCAAATACAGCAAAACAGTTGTAATTCTGTTTGCCCTCTTTCTTGAATTCGTTTTTCTTAAAACATATAATAATTTCAAATTTATTTCAGGGTTTAAATTTTTTAGTTCACTTAATTGAAATTCAAATATATATTGTCATGTTAATAAATTGGTATCTCGACTTCCAAATCCTTCAGCTACTAAACGAATCGGCCTCAAGAATTTATGATGTTCTAAGAGTTTAGGTTGTTTAGCTTCATTACTCATATAAGAAGAACCAATACTATTCATTGCTAAAATAGCACATTCTTTTACTGGCAAAGATCTTCCAATCATGTTCCCCATATTATTCCACCATGTTTTGCAATCAAAAATTAAGTTCCTTTTCTTTTCTTTTTTGATATAATTTTGAAGAATGGTGTTTCAAATTAAATAAGTTTAAAATTAATTTTTATGTAATACGAATTCTTTAAAACGATTTTCTTAATTTAAAAATCGGTTTTCAAATGTGTTAAATTACTTAAAAAAACCAGTTTTTTTAACAACGGGTTGGAAAAATTGTCAAACCCTTAAGTTCTGTTATTACTGCAAGTCCTATTCTTGTATACGCTTCAACATTTTTTTTGTTGTTGCTGTTGGCCATATTTCTATGTAGAATAAAGCTACGTTATTTATTGTTTTAGTCAACTGAATTCTTCTCACAAGATGCACAGATCAAATCTTTGATAATTTTCAGAAAAATATTTTTAACAAGATTCTTTACTAACTGAATCAATGTAGGCTTGGCTCCATGTAATATATTATTAAGTAGAAGGTTCTACCATCTTATTTCACAAGAATTAAATTCTCTGGATTCTTGTACTTCATAAATTTCAAAAACTAAACACAACAAAGGCTTGAACCTTTAAAGTTGCCATATTGTAGCACACTTCGGCGTTCCTGTAGGTTGAGAGTTGACAAAACAATCTCTGGAAAATCACAAGACGGTTATTAGTAGAAATCTCTTAGAAATTCAGGACATTTACAGCAGTTGCGAGTCACAATTACGCAGCTCCAATTCAGCTAACACAACAGGAAACAGCTTCCAAACACAGAGGTCTCTAATACCTCAGGCAGATAACAGCTTCTGTGCACTGGACTAACACTCCAGTCTTCGCTACTCTCTTATAAACATGGTCGGTGGTATTTACACCGGACTTGGCGTGAAAATCTAAGATTTTCGCCAAGGTCCTGGAAGGTTCTAAGCTATCTTGCATAGTAATGGTTCTAGAGCTTAGGTGATGGAATTTTCCAGAACTATCTTTTTTTCGCCAAATTACTGGAAATGCTGTTTTTATGCAAAATATTGCCTAAATTGCGCGTTTTTCGCCCCAGAATCTGAGTATTTCAGATCTGTTCAAGACGAGTACAAATATTTACAGAAATATTTACAAAGGTGGGAACAATACTATGTGATTGGGACGGATCATTTCTTAAAATGGTTTCATGCTATAATCAGATAATGATATACTAGAATATTTATGATCATCTTTAAAAAGGGGCGTTCCATTCGAATAAAAGTATTTAAAGGGATAACTTCATTTATGTTGCTCATCATACAGATATATCCATCACTTTTTCTTTTATCTGTGAAAGAATCACACAATAGTTGTAACAACAATAAATAGCCATTTGCAATACGATTTCAAAAGAGTTGTAAAAGAAGAAAAATAACAAATAAAATTCTGATAAAAAGGGGGACTTTCTAACTTGCCGCGTGCCATCCATCTACGGAATAAAACACCCCAAGTGTGTACAACGTGACATTTTCAACACAAACAATACACCAATTACTTTTCTTTGCAGAGCGAACTTAGCTGTTAGGGTAAATTTTAAAACCGAAAGAAATAAATGAAAACAGAATAGTTTCAGAAAAAGGTTAAATTGCAACCAATGTTATCATTTAATTTTTATTTTATGACAAAAATACGATAAATTTTTGTAGTTTAATGTGTTCTTATCCTTTCAGATTTCATGATAGTGTCACCTTTAATTACCTTTGTCTTTGAATATTTTAATTAAATTCTGTCCACTGAAGTATTTGTTACAGTTGATCCTCAATATATCGAACTTTCATACAACAAAAATTAGCGGTACCCGCGGGATAGTATCCAAGAAGAAAAATTAGCTTTACACTTTTTAGCCTCCACCCGATATGACACGGGCATGTTACGCAACATCCAACATAAAAATAAGTTTAGAAATTATCAATAATAGCTACAAAACATTTTTTACAACACACATGCAAAAATATTTAGACTGTTAAAAAGGTAAAAATATGATATGTCCGTAGACAAAGCACAGGCGATCACTTCGCTCCTCAGGAGATTCATTCTGTCTTCGCAATTCAGTTGCAGTGCGATTTAAAGAAATACGGTTAGTTCTCTCATCAAAAGACTCTCCTTCCTGAAGTGCGGACATTATTTCTGTGGTATACACTAACCGAACGTTTCTTTACTCTTCACTTTCCTTATCGCGCAACAAACGAAGCTTTTTGACATTTAATGTGTTCCCGCCAAGACTGGATCTCCTTCTTTGGAGCATAATCAGTTTTGAATCGCTGTTTAAAATAAGACGTAAACAAAGAAATGTATCGCATATGCATACCACTGCTCTTGGTATTTGCACATGCACAGTTTGATGTTTTTACGCATGCGCGCATAAGATTAAAAAGCAATTATAAAACTCCCTTTTTTATTTTGAAATAATATTAATGCACTAAAACTTTCCCCAATAAATGCTCTACCAAATGGTATAAATATCTCCGATATCCGTTCACTATTTCTCAAACTTTTGTGGTTCATACAACAGACGCTTTCAGGAGATTTCATTTTATATTATGTATAGATTTCTACATACCAATTTTTTAAGGTTCTTCGATTTTCATCGGAACAAAAAGTTTTGAATATCGAATAGAATTTCTATCTATCGAACTACATAGAAGAAGAAGGAACAATTTAATACTTATAATAATGATAGTACTGAATTGGAAATTTTTTTCTTGCATGTGACTTAACTTTTTTACATTCATCTTAATTCTAGTTGATTGATCAACATATATTGGTCGGTTACTTTGATCTAGAGGAATCCAAAGATAATGATGATGCCAATAAAGATAAGTTGAAAAATTGACTGAAAAAAAATCAAATAATGGGACACACGTCAATTTGCTGACGCAGTTTCGGATTTCTTTCAAAGAAATTTTATCTTTTTGAAGGAAAGAGAACATTATTTACATTAGGGAATAAGATATTACAGGCTACTGTATCGAAAAACAAACATTAAATTTCATTTTTTTCTATACAGGAACTTTTTATATTTTTAAATAATGTAAACAAACTATTATTTTTTGTTTATAAAAATTTTTATACATTGAATTTTTTTCTCACGAATCTTCAAATCTGTTGCAAAGAGGTTCGACGGCACTTAAAAATTATTTGCATATATCACTTAAACTTAATGGCACAGAGGAAGCGCGTCTTCCTTGTGATCTGGGAGTCCCGGTTTCGAGTCCCAATTAGGGCATGGTTGTTCTTGGTTGTCCAAAAAGGGGCTGTGCAAGTAAATGTGATGAGTGTGTATCTTCATATTCAGGAGTTCATACTCTCAAAAGCTACTGCCCCCCTTTTCCCACTGTAAAGTGGGCACGAGATCATCATCATCATTTAAACTTAATTACATGCATACTGGCCAAGG